>OZ026551.1:607500-612500 GCA_964020155.1 Chondrilla cf. caribensis | reverse complement strand
TATATGGTGGGAATTAACGGGAATTTAATTAAATAATAATAAAATGTTTTTTTGCTATTTGGATGAATTAACAAAAGGTTTTACCTTGCGAAAATATACATCCTCATATGTAGTAATTAGAGTTACTCGAAATTTAATTTGCAAAGATAAATTAAACTACAAAATTTGTGATTGTTTTCAAGTGAAATCAGAATTTTTTTCTCTTTCCGTGAAATATTCCCACCATATGGTACATGGTACCAGTTACTCATGATTGGAGTCACTGTGCCTGAATGACACGCAGTTGGAGCCAGAATACAGATGTTTTCAGTCTCCCTGCTGTAGGCCGTACTGCATAACTTTGCTTCACTGCTGGTTAATTCACATCACCTTGAAGTAGTTTTTAAACCTATTTTTTGGTGCATTTTAATGTGAATACTGTCACAGATAGAATATAGTAGGTGCAGCTGGATATCATTTTACAAGTCCTTAGTGTTGGTAGTGTACACCTCAATCAGGTAACAAACTGCTTCGAACCAGTTGGACTTTCCCAGGTGAAAGTCTATCGGAGTGGTTATACAAATGCAACAACCCCCTCCTTCCCTCCCTCCCCCAGACTTCAGACAGACCATCATTTGGCCCTCAACATGTTTGACTTAAAATGTTTAGGCTTCTAATATCAGTGAACAAATCTCCCAGAGGGAAATGAGAGCTGTACAAATCATACCACCCTCCCTTACTCACCTGTGTCATCTAGTTTTTACAATACTCTTCTCTGTTCACACCAGGCAACTGTTGGGAAACAGCCCAAAATCAGCTATTGAAGCATCCATGGCTGGAAAAGTTAAGGAGAAACTGATGGCTATTTCTGAAACTCTACTCTGCCTGGCTGTTGTGAAACACAACCCATTGGATACTGGTGGTGTGTGTGTGTGTGTGTGTGTATTATGTGTGTATTATGTGTACCTGCATATAAATGTGTGTGTACATGTGTACCTGGGCATTGTCCATATTTGACATGAGTATCTGAACAAAATCGATATTACGTGATACAATTAAATTTGTTACACAGTTGGTATTATTGCCATGGTAACACTGTCCCTCAGCATTTGGTTTGCTCATCAGAGTCTGAGACACAAATTGGAAGTGAGAAAACTCAACAAAATGAAGGTGAGTCCAGAGGTTGGAGAGTCACTGGTAGTTATAGTACATAGCATCTCACAGAAAGAACACAGGTAGATAGGGAAATGAAGCAATTATTGTTTCACACGCACACATGCACACACCTAAACACACACACACACGCACGCACGCATGCACACACACACACACACACACACAAACACACACACACACACACACACACACACACACACACACACACGCACACAGACACACACACACACACACACACACACACACACACACACACACAAACACACACACAAACACACAGAGACTCACACACACCTTTTCATCTCACTACAGAAAGCTGCAATTTCTTCTGCAAATGGTCAGAACTAAACATGAATTGAATTTCAAAAAGTACACAGAGTGTTCTGAGAACTTTCAGTCATTAATTTTTGTATTATCCAAATAACCATATAACTGATAAACATTGTGTATGATGTCAATTATACATACATCTCACAGCTAAATTGTGCCCATAAGTAATTCTCTATCTACTCAATTCAAATGACCCTTGCGAACATTGATGTACGTACTGTACATAATAATAGACGCGCAATTTGTGGTCGGAAAGCCGGAATTGTGGCGGTTGAAGCTTATCGTTTCCGGTGTTTACAATGACCAATTCTGACGCTTAGGTGACGTCATCACTGCTGGTCACGTGTTTTCATCAGTTTTCAAGGAGACATCGCGTATACAGCCACTCCTCTTGCTCCTCTGTCGAATACTAAAGGAAACGAGACCGCTTGAACCGGTGACCAAGTGAGCTTTGACTAAGAAGACTCCGTTCTACTCTATACTGAAGACGCGAGCCGAGTGTGCAATGCTAAAATGGGCATTGCTCGGGATTTTTGGAGTAGCACAACTGGTTTTCGAGTACATGGTGAGCGCCTCTTGCATGCCAACGCCACGGGTGTTCGTGGAAGAGAGAGATCATGTGATGTGAAGTAGCGCGCGGAGTACTGTAAGGAGGTCTGACTGTATCCTAGTCTATGGAGCACTACCGAGGGTGATGTTGTGAAGTGGTCTGACTGTATACTAGTGTATGGGAGCACTACCAAGGGTGATGTTGTAAAGAGGTCTGACTGTACACTAGTGTATGGGAGCACTACCAAGGGTGATGTTGTGAAGAGGTCTGACTGTATACTAGTGTATGGGAGCAATACCAAGGGTGATGTTGTGAAGAGGTCTGACTGTATACTAGTGTATGGGAGCACTACCAAGGGTGATGTTGTGAAGAGGTCTGACTGTATACTAGTGTATGGGAGCAATACCAAGGGTGATGTTGTAAAGTGGTCTGACTTTAATGATATTCATAGATAAAGCATACCTAGGTGAGTCAGGTGACTGCTATAATTCTGACCTCATTGATTCCTAACACCCACATATGTCCTGTTGAAGTCAGACTGCACAGGTGAGCTCACTCTTGATAATGGTAGAATTCAGAGAAATAGCATGCAAATTATGTCACTGGATTTATACCAAACCAGCTGAAAATAGACCGAAGTCTCTATCAGCTGGGAGACCAAAGTACGATTTGATGGCAACCAGTGATTACCTCTCAGTCATCCAAATCCTCAAAAGGGAACCACAGACAGGTAAGATGAGGACAGTCATCCAACTGATGTACAGGGTGTACCACATTGATGAGCTCAGATGAGAGCGAAACAGCTGTCTGTGGTTCCTTTTTGATGAGTTGGATGACTGGGAGGTCATCACTGGTTGCCATCAAAATCAGACTTCAGTCTCCCAGCTGATAGAGACTTCTGTCTATTTTCAGCTGGTTCGGCGTAAATCCAGTGATATAATTTGTCAACCTTAGGCCTTGCACAGGCTTGTTGTACAATAAACCTTCCCCACCAAATAGCATGCAGCTCATTCCAATCTGCTTAGTGGACATACACCTTGAAGGGCTACAGAAGGGGATCTTGCTGTGGTTTGGTAGGAATGGTGTGAATATGAGGAAATGATTCCACATGTCTGGATGTGCAAGGTTTCCTGGTGATGTGAACTGGTTTAAGCATTCTCCCTCCAGTATGACATTCCTACCTAGTCTAGGTGAGGTTGTAGACTTAGCTGACTTAGCTTAGCCGCAGGCAGCCCCTATATTGTTTTCATTTCGACTTCCAGTATGTAACGCTCGTCCAATATATATATATATATATATATATATATAGATAGATAGATAGATAGATAGATAGATAGATAGATAGATAGATAGATAGATATAATACGTGTTCCTAGACGTAGCCACAACAATGAATTTATATTATAATTTATATTGCACGAATAAAAGATGGCTGATTTCGAACGCCGACAATTTGAAATTGGGCTAGAATTTGTGCGCTGTAGCTCCACCGAACGTAATAACTTCAGCGAAGGTTCTTCTAAACCTAAGAAAGATGCCCAAGTAATTCAAGTGCGGGGGCAGCAGCCCCACGAGTTTTTGAACTCGAATTACTTGTTTCTTTTCTCCGCCTCTATCCCCCAAGGGATATTAAGTAGGATATTAGGTTATTTAATTCAGAGCAAGCATTAAATATGCCCGAGTTTCATGGGCTAGGAGGTAGCACTGCAGTTGAGGCAGCGGGCCGCCACCCCCTGAAGTCCAAGAAGGGGTACTCTTCGAGATCCCTGAGTGGTTGGGTAGCTTGTGAGCTTAAGTCGGGTAGGACTAGTGTCCACATTAAATACATGACTAACGTAGGAAGTCTAGGTGTTGAAATACAGTGAATTCCTGTTAATCCGCCACCGCTTTATCCACCAAACCTTTTAACCCACCACAATATTCCAGTACCAATATAATGTACAAGTACAAATGAATATCCACTTAATCCACCAAACTGGTTAATCCACCATACTCTTTGAAAGCGAATTGTGGCAGACTAACTAGTATTGTATATGTACGTATGTTGTATTTGGATTACACACATATGCAGTATAAATTCCCATTACATGTAGTGTGTGTACGTGTGTTGATTTTCATTGTTTCCATTTTTTCTACTTCCCCTGTAGATTGCTGGTTATGACATCGTTGTATATGGACCTCTACATAAACTCCTATCTCCGCTGGTGGCCAAAATCCCTCGATGTTATTCTATATTCGGGTATAATTTCAATGTTTTTACTGCTAACAATATAACACTTGGAAGAACTTTACTTGTTATTCCCATTGGTTTTTGCTTAAAGTGAGTTTGGTAGATTGGTGGATTGATGTGTGTACAGTAGGACCTCTACTAGTGTGTGTACAGTAGGACCTCTACTAGTGTGTACAGTAGGACCTCTACTAGTGTGTGCAGTAGGACCTCTACTAGTGTGTGTACAGTAGGACCTCTACTAGTGTGTGTACAGTAGGACCTCTACTAGTGTGTGTACAGTAGGACCTCTACTAGTGTGTGTACAGTAGGACCTCTACTAGTGTGTACAGTAGGACCCCTACTAGTGTGTGTACAGTAGGACCTCTACTAGTGTGTGTACAGTAGGACCTCTACTAGTGTGTGTGCAGTAGAACCTCTACTAGTGTGTGTACAGTAGGACCTCTACTAGTGTGTGTACGGTAGGACCTCTACTAGTGTGTGTACAGTAGGACCCCTACTAGTGTGTGTACAGTAGGACCTCTACTAGTGTGTGTACAGTAGGACCTCTACTAGTGTGTGTACAGTAGGACCCCTACTAGTGTGTGTACAGTAGGACCTCTACTAGTGTGTGCAGTAGGACCCCTACTAGTGTGTGTACAGTAGGACCTCTACTAGTGTGTGTACAGTAGGACCTCTACTAGTGTGTGTACAGTGGGACCTCTACTAGTGTGTGTACAGTGGGACCTCTACTGGAGT
>OZ026551.1:597500-605000 GCA_964020155.1 Chondrilla cf. caribensis | reverse complement strand
AAAAACACCTCGGGCAGTATGAGAGCTGACAGGGTGTACACTGTTGGCTGCTTCGATGTGTTTCATCAAGGCCACATCAACCTTCTCACTACCATGAGGAAATTGGGACAGCAGGTTTGTAGGCCACAGCCAAACGTGTGTGTATGTGTATATGATGTAAATGAGCACATGCATGTTGGTGAACAGATGCAATGTTGTCTTTTCATAGCCTCCGTTTTCTGTTGTGAGAATTAGATACAATTCATTTATTTTAAACTTGAAACATTTCTCATTTTATGAACCATTAAATTCATTGAAGAAATTGTGGGGTTGGACGTGAATGAATTGTAATGAATCTAAGATTGAATACCAATTCAACAATGATTGTTTATTCCAACTTCATCTCCTAGGTGATCGTTGGTGTCCATAGCGACGAGAGTGTTTTTAAACTCAAGAATTTGGTTCCCATGGACAATATTGAAGCAAGAATGAAAAATGTCAAGGAATATGCAGATCAGGTGTGTTGTGCAACATGTAGTGTGGATTGTGCAACACAGAGTATAGATTATGCAACACTTTGTTAATAAGCATGTACAAAAGGGGTTAGTGTGCTTGTGTGTATTTAAATGAGTACATACAAGCACAAACCACAATTACTACCAATAGGACCAGTTAACGTACAGTAGAACCTCACAATTGAGACCACCTATGGGACCAGTTGAAGTACAGTAGAACCTCACAATTGAGACCACCGGTGGGACCAGTTGAAGTACAGTAGAAACCTCACAATTGAGACCACCTATGGGACCAGTTGAAGTACAGTAGGACCTCACAATTGAGACCACCTATGGGACCAGTTGAAGTACAGTAGAACCTCACAATTAAGACCACCTATGGGACCAGTTGAAGTACAGTAGAACCGCACAATTAAGACCACTTATGGGACCAGTCAAAGTGGTCTCAATTGCAAGGTGCTCACAATTCACATGTTGAATGCATATTATGGAGTAATTTACTTCGGAAATTCCTGGTAATGGACTAGTGGTCCTCTCACCAGGTGTGGATGGCCCTTAAGTCGAGTTCTTGTAGTGTACCTCCTGGTTCTCCCCTTCCTGACCTGCCCCTACTTCCCTCAGGTGTTCGTTGTGGCAGGCACAGACCCCACCCCCTACCTCCGGAATGCCTTCCACCTGGAGCCGGGAGAGACGGCTTTGTACGTGAGAGGCGATGACATGCCCAATTTCCCCGGAAGGTCCTTCTGTGAGACAGTGATGTCCGTCAGATTGGTACCTTATACCAAGGGGATCAGCTCCACTCTGCTGCGTGCCAAAGTACACTCAACAGCCTCCGAAGAGTGAGCGTTTGTAAAGGACAACCAGCAATGATTGATTGATGACTTGTGGAATAATTTGTATAAACGGTTGTATCAACACTATATTATTAAAGTCTTAAATGTATAGCATTATGTTGATATTAATTTTAATATGTTTACACATTAATATGTATATATCAAGGTTTATTTGTATTTACATTTTATACTCAATGACATTATTAATGATAGTTTATAATTAACTATAATAATTTTATTATTATAGTTATTTATGTTTGTTCAATTATACTATATTAATTTATATATTACTGTATAGAGAATTCTCTTTAATACACCATAATTGTGCACTTCATCTGCTAATTTTATTCCTTTTATCCAATTTCCAAAATCCCAGTAGCAATTTAACATCCAAGCAGTTGTAAATATACAGTTAATTTGCCATATTTTGGCAAACTATATTTGTGGCAGATTTATATATACGAGAATATATACATTGTATGTAGTGTATATACAGTGGAACCTCTCTATTACAAACCTCTGAATTGCAGAAACCTCTATTCACCATTCTGTGTCCCAGTGTAGTACTGTAGTGTATTAAGTGACCTCTGAATTGAGGACACCTCTGTAATAAGGACTGTATTAGAATCTGATACTCGGTAATAGAATGTAGGTTCAAAGTTCAACGTTCAAAGGTCGCTCTATAACGAGCCGCTACGTACTTCAAGATGGCGACTATCACCGAATCGTCCGGGTCTACAACGGAAGTCACTTCGAATTCAAAGAAACAAAGTCAGTCCTATACGTAGGCCTGGACGTATAATTCGTTCTCCATCTCTCTGTGTATGTGTTAGTCTGACCGCAAGTTCTGTACCTTCACGGCTGGTTGCGTGAGATTTGACTGGTGTAACGTGTCCTGTTGTCTACGGATGTTAGTGTAGTTGGCTTGACGTAGATACTTTGTAAGTACGATCTATCAGGTCCGCTTCACTGCACACTGACAATAAGAGATAACTAAATGGTATGACATTGTTTGTTGGCGATAACCGGTGGATTGCGTTGCCGTACGTATAATATAAACCATAGATACTCCAACACAGTGTTGGAGTATCTATGTACAAACTAACCCAGTCTAAATAAGTATACCTAACCTAAACCATAGATACCACAATACTGAGAGTTTCCAATCCCGAGGTTGTAGTATCTATGCCTAAACTAACCCGGACCACAGGTCTGTGCCCGAACCATCGCTACCACTTCAAGTGCTTCTACTCGGTGCTCTCCCGCCAGATTAATCGAAGCATTCCACACTCGTGTAGCCTTAATACGTTATCCTTACGTATATACTCATATTCTACGCACAACCTGACGTCCTAGGTCATTGCTGAAACCTTCTTCTTGTATCCAGTTGTCACTGACCAGTCTTATGTGTTCAAAGTGCACACTGGAGATCTCCCCGAGAAGCAGTTTGTGTGTGTGACTGGAAGTCTCTGGGAATTGGGAGAATGGGTCGTTGAGAAGAGCTTGAAACTGAACAAGAAGGACAATGGGTTAGTGTGTGTGTGCTGTGTGTGTGTGTGTGTTGTGTGTGTGTGTGTGTGTGTGTGTGTGTGTGTGTGTGTGCGTGTGTGTGTGTGTCTGTCTGTCTGTCTGTCTGTGTGTCGTGTGAGTGTGTGTGTGTGTGTGTGTGTGTGTGTGTGTGTGTGTGTGTGTGTGTGTGAGTGCCTGGATAGGTCTAGCAATAGCCTGAACTGTCCATGGTCCAACCACACTGCCATGCAGACAGGTGTCCATGCTTGCATGTACGTAAATATCGGGCACATCCAGTCCCTATCACTCAGCCCCCAACCAGTGGAATCCTGGTATTTTGTGTGGTTGGCTGAATTGCACCTTCAAAAGAAACATGATATCTACCCATGTACTCCATGGTCATTGGGAATATCCCATCTCAAGTGTCCTCATGTACCTCATGTATTCGTTCCTCCAATAATTGTGAGTGTTTTCTGTCTGAGTGTGCCCACATGCATTTGTAAATAGCGTGAATATCCTTCCTACTGTACAGTAGGATCTTGTGTTGTCATTGAACAATGCACGTACATATACTGTATACTTACCATATACTGCGATTATGAGATATTTCCACCTCTCCTTTCAAGAGAAATGAACTTCACTACCCTTGAGAATAAATAGGAGGGCCACTAAAGAATTTTATTACATGGGGTGGAGGGATTTCTCATGGTTTGGTTGAATTCGCCACTACTTGAGTCCTCTATGGTCCAGTTGTGGGCATTTCCTCTTAGTGCCCTCAAAGTGTTCTTTAGTTCAATCCTTGTATTTTGTGTGGTTGGTCGAAATGTACCTTCAAAAGAAACATGTTAACTACCCGTGTACTCCATGGTCATTGGGAGTAAATCCTCTCAAGTGTCCTCATGTACCTCATGTATTCGTTTGTCCAATTGTGCCTTTCTCACACGCATAGCAAATTCTTGAAATGATGCCTCTTATCTCGCTGCAGTGTCTGGGAATTCCCCATCTCCATCCCCCACCTGATGGAGATCAACTATCGATATTTGGTGTGCAGTGAACTGAACTGGAGAGGAGAGAAGAAGCTGATAGTGGAGCAGTTTGAGAGCACAGTGCATCCAAGAAAGTTTGTGTCTTCTACTGCTGTGAAAGGGTCTACACCAGTTGTAGTGGAGGATGGGGAATTTGGAACCACTAGAAGAGGTGTGTGTGTGTGTGTGTGTGTGTGTGTGTGTGTGTGTGTGTGTGTGTGTGTGTGTGAGTTATTGTACTGTAATGTACAAATTCTCCCCACCCCACCCCCCTAGGAGAGCACAGTGTTGATGAAGGATGGTTGCAACATGTCAGTGAACTCCAACTCCACCTCCACTCATCCACTGAACAAGGGATTAGACTGGACACACAACCCAATGACCACTGCTACAAGATCAAGATGAAGCACTGCAATTATTGTGATAAAACAGTCAGTGGATCTTGGTCTGGCCATATCATATACTGTACAGCTAATGCATTTTACCAGTATTCACATACTTCAGTGTAGACTGAGTGAACCTCTATAATTTACCCACATGTTGAGATCTCCCCATCGCTGTAGACTGTACTGGGTGAACCTCTATAATCTACCCACATGTTGAGATCTCCCCATCATTGTAGACTGTACTGAGTGGACCTCTATAATCTACCCACATGTTGAAATCTCCCCATCATTGTAGACTGTACTGAGTGAACCTCTATAATCTACCCACATGTTGAAATCTCCCCATCATTGTAGACTGTACTGAGTGAACCTCTATAATCTACCCACATGTTGAGATCTCCCCATCATTTTAGACTGTACTGAGTGAACCTCTGTAATCTACCCACATGTTGAAATCTCCCCATCATTGTAGACTGTACTGAGTGAACCTCTATAATTAACCCACATGTTGAGACCTCCCCATCATTTTAGACTGTACTGAGTGAACCTCTATAATCTACCCACATGTTGAGATCTCCCCATCATTGTAGACTGTACTGAGTGGACCTCTATAATCTACCCACATGTTGAGATCTCCCCATCATTGTAGACTGTACTGAGTGAACCTCTATAATCTACCCACATGTTGAGATCTCACCATCATTGTGGACTGTACTGAGTGAACCTCTATAATCTACCCACATGTTGAGATCTCCCCATCATTTTAGACTGTACTGAGTGGAGCTCTATTACCTCTATGATGTGTGCATACATCGTATCTGATAGATGGATATATGTGAGCATCCCCTGGTGACACAAATGAGGGCTAGAATCCTGGATGTATCCAGTGGAGGCTACACAGAGGAAGAGATGATGGAAGATGGAGTCCTCTATGACACTGAAACTATGATGACGTTGACAGCAAGATCTCCAGACTTCTCCAACTGTGTGAGTGTGTGTGTACAGTAGGACCTCTACTAGTGTGTGTAGTAGGACCTCTACTAGTGTGTGTACAGTAGGACCTCTACTAGTGTGTGTACAGTAGGACCTCTACTAGTGTGTGTACAGTGGGACCTCTACTGGTGTGTGTACAGTGGGACCTCTACTAGTGTGTGTACAGTGGGACCTCTACTAGTGTGTGTACAGTAGGACCTCTACTAGTGTGTGTACAGTAGGACCTCTACTAGTGTGTGTACAGTAGGACCTCTACTAGTGTGTGTACAGTAGGACCTCTACTAGTGTGTGTACAGTAGGACCTCTACTAGTGTGTGTACAGTAGGACCTCTACTAGTGTGTGTACGGTAGGACCTCTACTAGTGTGTGTACAGTAGGACCTCTACTAGTGTGTGTACAGTAGGACCTCTACTAGTGTGTGTACAGTGGGACCTCTACTAGTGTGTGTACAGTAGGACCTCTACTAGTGTGTGTACAGTAGGACCTCTACTAGTGTGTGTACAGTAGGACCTCTACTAGTGTGTGTACGGTAGGACCTCTACTAGTGTGTGTACAGTAGGACCTCTACTAGTGTGTGTACAGTAGGACCTCTACTAGTGTGTGTACAGTAGGACCTCTACTAGTGTGTGTACAGTAGGACCTCTACTGCTGGTGTATTTCTGTTTTACAGGCTTTCATAGTGGATATCTTCTCTAGTAAAGATGACCAGTTCTTAGGTCGTTCAAGTATCCTCCCTCAACATTTGAAGGATGATGCTGGTAGATTGATACTGACAGTCTTCAACAAAGAAATGCTTCCAGTTGGAGTTATACAATGTGAGTACATATGGTATGTGTGTACAGTTTACTGTGTGGAAAACAGTCACCATTTTCTGTTCATCCACACTTCCCACCCAATCTTGACTTGCTCACTCTACTCAATTCTCTTTACTCCACCCCATCCCCTCCTACTCCGCCCCATCCCCTCCTACTCAACCCGATCCCCTCGTACTCCACCCCATCCCCTCCTACTCCACCAGCTCCCTTCCTACTCCACCCGATTCCCTCCTACTCCACCCTATCCCCTTGACTCCACCCTATCCCCTCCTACTCCACCATATCCCCTCCTACTCCACCCCATCCCCTCCTACTCCACCCCATCCCCTCCTACTCCACCCCATCCCCTCCTACTCCACCCCATTCCCTCCTACTCCACCCCATCCCCTCCTACTCCACCCGATCCCCTCCTACTCTACCCCACCCCTTCCTACTCCACCCCATCCCCTCCTACCTCACCCCATCCCCTCCTACTCTACCCCATCCCCTCCTACTCCACCCCATCCCCTCCTACTCCACCCCATCCCCCCCTACTCCGCCCAATTCTTCATCTCCTCCCTTTCATCCACACTCTTCCTCCCTCTGCAGTTGACTTCATTGTAGTACACCCCATCGACCACTTCCACATCCACAACTTGTCAAAGGTTTACTGCAGCTACTGGAACAGGAAGAGGAGACCTCTGGACATAGGTCACAGGGGATTGGGAGACTCCTTTGACCTGTCCAGACCAGAAGAGTTGTGAGTGTTTGTGTCACTACAGTGTGATCAACTAGTGTGGTACGAACACCAGTAGACACCCATAGCCATACCACAGGTGCAAGCATGCACAATACAGTGAATACTCGTTAGTCCATGGCAATTTGTTTCCAAAGAATATGGTGGATTAACGAGTTTGGCGGATTACCTGGATATTCATTAGTACTTGTACATTATATTGGTGCTGGGAAATTGTGGTGGATTAAAAGGTTTGGTGGATAAAGTGGTGGCAGATTAGATTAAGATTAATGAGAGTTCACTGTACACCATGTGAGCATACACCTAATATACTGAGATTTGCTGTGTCTGTCTTGGCATAGGAGACCAACAATGACTGAAAATACCATAGAGTCTTTGGAGGAAGCTGGGGCCAACGTGAGTGTTTTGATCATAATTATCCACTTGTTTAGTAATCCAACTATTTCCATTTCAACTTCCCATATGTTACGCTCGATACAATTATTATGATATTTATCATTATTATTATTATTATTGTCCTGTAGTGGGGAATTTCCAAATGAGCATATACAGCTAGGGTTTCATTTTCAACATTTCAACAATTCACAATAATCCATCTCTTCTATTCCGCATCCTCATAACCATTGTAGCAATCGTCTTCTCGTGTAACCTTTCATCACGTCTTTCAATTCATTATTGTGTCCTGACATACTCACACTGTTTTAGACCA
>OZ026551.1:577500-590000 GCA_964020155.1 Chondrilla cf. caribensis | reverse complement strand
TGGAGTCATACAATGTGAGTACGTATGGTGGGCAATAGTGTTGTCGTGTAGTTTCTAGTGAGGGATGTTTTCACCTGCATTGTTGACTTTTATGTGTGATTATATTCATGTGACTATCATGTGACTCCCCTCTCAGTGGACTTCATCATTGTCCACCCCTTGGAGCACGATTCTGTCCACAACATTTCCAAGATCTTCACCAAACAGTGGAACAAGACTGACCAATATGTGGATATCGGGCACAGGGGGATGGGGTGCTCCTATAACCACTCTCAGGAACATGGAATGTGTGTTGTTGTTGTTGTTGTTGTTGTTGTTTGTGTTTAGGCATTGTTCACACACACACACACACATGTACACGCATACACACACTTTTACACGCACACACGTACACATGTACATACATATGCACACATTTGCAAACACACACACACACATGTACATCATACATAAACACTATTGATTCGTTCCTTCACCCTTCACTTATGGTTACTTGCAGACACCCAGCTTTTACAGAGAACACTATCTCCTCATTCAGAGAAGTAACTGCTCATGTGAGTGTAGACATAATTCTTTGTGTTTACAACTATTAATTGTCACAACATGTAACAATGTGTCATGCATCAAATAGCTGTAACCTGGTTACGAGGGCAATGTGACTGTTATTGTACCAGACCTGAGGAGGAGTGTACATAATACCAAAAATTTTGCACAACACCCACACAGTACAATAACCAACTCAACACCTAGATCCACCTGCATTTTGATCCAATACACTCAGATGGAATTACACCCAAAGAATAATAAATAACCATAATAATGACCGAATGAACCCACATTACACAGAAATCATCATGCAATTCAAAATGTGTGTTAACTTCCTCTCTACTACCAATGTTTTCCTTACTTTAATTGCCTCTCTACTAATGTCACTTACTCCTCACTACTCTTACTCCCTCCTCGCTACTCTCACACTCCCTCTTTACTACTCTCACTCCCTCCTCGCTACTCTCACACTCCCTCCTCACTACTCTCTCTCCCTCCTCACTACTTTCACTCTCCCTCCTCACTACCCTCACACCCCTCCTCACTCCCTTCACTCTCCCTCTTTACTACTCTCACTCCCTCCTCACTACTCTCACTCTCCCTCCTCACTACTCTCTATCCCTCCTCACTACCTTCACTCTCCCTCCTCACTACCTTCACTCTCCCTCCTCACTACCCTCACACCCCTCCTCACTCCCTTCACTCTCCCTCCTCACTACTCTCTCTCCATCCTCACTACCTTCACTCTCCCACCTCACTACTCCCCCTCCCCTCCACTAGGGTGCTGAGCTTATTGAATTTGATGTTCAGTTGACAGCTGACCTGGTCCCAGTGGTGTTCCATGATTTTGCTGTTTGCACTGCATTCTCCAATGTAAGTCGTGGGTGAAACCCTATAATTACTTAACTGACATGAATATTATTATTGTAATATTAATTTTAGTGTATACAAAACACTCTCATGAAAACACAAAACACATTACGTATGTTTACCACACAAAACCCAAAACAGATTTCAGAATCCCACGCAAACACAAAACAAATTTCCATACAAACACATGCATAAATAGGACCAAACACACACACACACACACACACACACACACACACACACACACACACACACACACACACACACACACACACACACACACACACACACACACACACACACACACACACACACAACATACACACACACACACACACACACACACACACATACACACACACATCTACATAATGATAATATTTATACATGTAATATTTACATTATAATATCATTATTGTTATCATTATGTGAACAATGTACTTCAACCTACCTACCTAGGGAGACCCATCTGCAGTTGAGCTCTACCATATGAAGATTAAGGATTTGACTTTATCTCAGTTGAGGTGTATCAACCTATACCATGAAGAGGCTTTGAGTGAATGTAATTGTGAAAGTACGTTCAACTACCAAGGGTGATGTTGTAAAGAGGTCTGACTATATACTAGTGTATGGGAGCACTACCAAGGGTGATGTTGTAAAGAGGTCTGACTGTATGCTAGTGTATGGGAGCACTACCAAGGGTGATGTTGTAAAGAGGACTGACTGTATACTAGTGTATGGGAGCACTACCAAGGGTGATGTTGTAAAGAGGTCTGACTGTATACTAGTGTATGAGAGCACTACCAAGGGTGATGTTGTAAAGAGGTCTGACTGTACGTATACTAGTGTATGGGAGCACTACCAAGGGTGATGTTGTAAAGAGGCCTGACTGTATACTAGTGTATGGGAGCACTACCAAGGGTGATGTTGTAAAGAGGTCCAACTCTACATATTTGTATGTACAACTTGTACAAGTACATACAAGAGATATGGGTGGTTGTACATGTACTGTACGTACATAGGTACATATGTTTACTGGTGGTATAAGTACATAATATCGTACATAGCAGGTGTATGCAGATAGGTATGTACAGGTTATTCACATAATAATTTGTGTTTAATCTGTTTCATTTACTTTCAGAACACAAACCTGAATTTAGTCTGAGCAAACCAGGTGATCAAAATTCAATTGAGAAAAGAATCTTTCCAGTTTTAGATGAAGTAAGCAAATCAACAATTCAATGGACTGGTGTAGGTGATATGTTGTAGGTGATATGATGTAGGTGATATGGTGTAGGTGATATGGTATAGCTGATATGGTGTAGGTGATATGGTTATCTTGTATTGTTTGCTGTGAGTGAACATATCTAGGAGTATGTAGCACTGGACAGTATGGTAACAATGGTTACCCGTTTGAGTGTTGTTGGTCAGATGTGTGGTGTGCTCGACCTGATCTTAGGGTGAACTCGGTGATGTTACATGGATGGGAAGGATAGTATTTGTGTAGAAGGCCAAGGGTGTGTGTACAGTAACCACATACATACATACATGTACAGTGGAACCTCTCCATTGCAAACCTCTGAAATGTGGAAACCTCTGTAATAAGGACACCATTCTGTGTCCCAGTGTAGTACTGTAGTGTATTAAGTGACCTCTGAATTGAGGAAACCTCTGTATTAAGGACTAAAATTAAGGTCTCAAAGTGTCCGTAATAGAGAGGTTCCACTGTACATAGGAGGGTTTAGTGTCAGCCAAGAAATCTCTGTTGAACTTGATGGTCCAATGATTTTTCTTTCACAGTTGTTTCAACATCTTCCGAGCAACATTGGCTTCAACATAGAAGTGAAGTATCCATCTCCAACAGTGGTTAGCTCTCTATTCTACATTGACCTGTTGGTTCACAGTGGATGGTAAAGTCACCTGTTTCCAATTTCTTCCCTCAACCTGTAGGATGGTCAAGAAACGTTTTCCTATTTCAGTCTCAACCTGGTGGCAGATATACTGATAAAGAACGTCTACAAGTGGCACGACGATGAACGTAAAATTGTCCTGTCCTGCTTCAACCCCGACATGTGCACCGTGTACGTACACATTTCCCGTTATTGTTTTGTCAACAAATTCGTTGAATTTTATCAATCCAGTTTTGATCATCTGTTTATTGTGTTCTTTTTTATAGATTACGTTTGAAACAGCCAAGGTTTCCAGTATTCTACCTAACATGTACTGAGAGACACACTTGGAGGTATGCGGATGTTCGTGCTCAGACGCTGATGGCTGCACTGGCATATGCCAAGTCTCAAGATATTCCAGTAAATCCCTGTCACATGATTGTCACACGCTAAAACCACTCTAGTTATGTATGTATGTATGCTTTAATGTCACATAGATGTACGCATATGAGCGGTATACACACATGCACACAAAATATACATGAATACATATGCACACGCACAATGCAAATGCGTGCATATGCAATACTTACGTACACATACGTATATGAACACACACAACCACACTCACACGCAATGTACATACGTGCATGCACTCAAACACACAAGCACGTGCATGCACGTACACATACCTCCACAAACAATACACCCATGTACGTACGTATGTTGTCTGCTGTAGGGTGTTTGTTCCTATTCGAAACTTCTCCTCGAGCAGCCACATCTGATAAAGGTGGTACGAGACCAGGATCTGATCCTCATGACATTTGGACCCAACAACAACACTTTGGACAGTATTGGTCTCCAGAAGAAGTGTGGTGTCAATGGAGTTATTTATGACATCTGGAAGTGAGTGTAGTGGTTATGGTGTGCATGTGTGTGTGTGTGTGTGTGTGTGTGTGTGTGTGTGTTGATAGATGTCATAAATACCCCCTACAATAATTGTAGTACGACTACTTTTGACACACTCCTTTCAACCTCTGTAGAGTACCCAAGTGAATCAGCTGTGGAGTGTACTACGGGTGGCTATTATTCAAAAATGCAGTTACCATGGCTACACATTCAATACAATCAGTGGGAATTAATCTGCTGGAAATTCTTCTACAAATAATGCAATCATTATATAATAATACAATATAATATATTTATTATTATATTATTACTAAATAATATATTATATTTATACATTAATGTATTCACATGTTCAACAGTGATTTCTTAGATTCCACTTCAGTTGAGGTGTAGGTACTCCGAAGTGTATCCTTCTTCCCCGCTCCACGGTTTTATCATCCCATTGTTATGATTAGTGAGAACTGTCATCAATTCTATTTCTTTCAGCATCACTTCAACTGATATACTGTATACAGTGGAACCTCTCTATTAAGGACATTTTGGGACCTTGATTTTAGTCCTTATTACAGAGGTGTCCTCAATTCAGAGGTCACTTAATACGCTACAGTACTACACTGGGCCACAGAATGGTGTCCTTATTATAGAGGTTTCTGCAATTCAGAGGTTTGTAATAGAGAGGTTCCACTGTAGTCATAAAATATAGCTAGGTTCTTGTATGTATACCACTCCAGGCTCATCCACGTGCACCCTCTGTGAACTAGTACTGTGTACTCCTCGATCATTTCTGCTATATTATATAAGATTGTGACATGTACGTACGTATTTATGATCAATGTTGCACTCGGAACCGGAACCGGAAGAGGAACGCCTATCTTGTTCAGCCCCTAGCCTGTACCGACTGGAGCACGATTCGTCCGAACGTATCCTGAATGGCCTTGAGGTTAGGCCGTGAAGAACCGCGTATGTATAGACGTACGTAGACGACAAGATGTCTGATGGATTCCAGTGCTGTAAGCTATTGTAGAAAGTAACATTATTAGCCTCTTTACCAATATCGGTGGTCCAGCCATAGACAAGACTGTACAGGTCGGAAAATTGTAGAATCCCCAACGATAGCGAATTGTTCGATCGAACCTAGTACCAGTACAGCTCGCCATTATTTCTTTGGCTATAGCTAGCGTGAATTGGGCCATAGATACTCCAACGTTGGACTTGCCTTCGTGATCTCACCTGTAGGCCTACCGGCATTATCCATAGTGCCTTGGTACGTGTAAATCAATATCCTGACAAGCTTAACGAACTCGACGTTTTAACCAAGTTTTCGAGCGTCATAGATGTTTTCTCTCGTAAAAGACTCAAGAGAAAATACAACATATTAATTTAAATGTACGTGGTGAAGAAAATACGACAGCAACGACTGTTCAAATTGAACTATACTATAACTACGTATGTGCTAAAGGAATTTAACTAGGAGACTTCGCGTACCTTTATTTGGTACGCATACACCGCCTACACTTGAGACCAAAACTGGCAACCGTACAGTGTTGCTTCTCACAACTCGCGCGGGTTCAAAACTACTGGAGCGTAGGCGATACAATGTGTACTCCAACCATTGACCCTTTATACCGAAAGGATAGAGTTTGGTGGACAGCAGCTATGGTTATGGTGAAACTATGCTTTGATACTTCCTTCAACCTTAAAGTTTTTAAATTTGACTGGTATTAAGATATCTACAGAATACAATTGGTGAAATATCTACACTACATACCTTCATGCATGTTAGCATAACTTCTTACATGTAAAGTGCACACACACACACACACACACACACACACACACACACACACACACACACACACACACACACACACACACACACACACACACACACACACACACACACACACACACACACACACACACACACACACACACACACACACACACACACACACACACACACACACACACACACACACACACACACACACTCACTGCTGAGTGTGAAGTGAGCATGTGTTCCACCAAGTGCATGCATGTGTTTGTATAGACTCCATAAACAGTACCGGGGTCTGTGGTGTTAGCTGTGTCTATTGCAACGAGTCCTTCACACCCGTTCATGTTCATGTGGCCAAGAACATTTCCTTTGGTGTTCTGGAATCAACAGGTGTAGCAGCAGAAACAGGTCTGTTGTATCGGGATCCCTGCTAAGATGGTCCATATGCATATGATGTACAACAGTACGTGGTTCAGCTAGCTCTAGACTGTGCAGTCTCAGGGACATGATGTGATCCAGAGATTGGAGAATGACTGATGGGAAGCCACCAGGTGTCAGTCCCCCTTCACTCCAGTGTGCATGCGTGCACAGGTTGATCACCGGATTGTCAGCAGTTGTACAACAGTAGTTTAAGCACCTTCCACAACCCACCTCTCCTACAACTATCTTAATATGCTATTAACTACTATCATTTCATTAATAAACCATTATTTTTTATCACTCTCGAATTCACTTTCAAATTTTGTTTCCCAAACTGAATTCTCACAAGCACGTGAACTTTGATTTGGTTTGTTACGATAATTCCAATTCGTGAGATTGAAATGTTGCATGTTTTCCACACGGTGGTACCAGTGTTGATGTTCCCATATGGTGGTGATTGTTCGTGTTTGCGTATGTCATAGAGTAGCTGTCAGTGTATGATGTTTTGGTTGGAGCTACTACGTAATAATTAAATTTGTAATTATATTATCCAATAATATATGAAAGAACACCCACCACGGTACTCAAAAGGCACCTGACAATTATCGATGGTGATGGGTTTCCTACCACTGCTATTGTTCCAACTGTTGTTCTATGAATAATACAGTAAATACAGTAAATTCTCGTTAACCCGCCACTGCATTTAGTCTCTCCCCTTTTGGTCTGGCTACGCGAGACCACACCAATCGCCGACGACCTTATAAACTGTAACGGTTCGAAGGTTATCGAGCCTGCTCTATCGGAATCGTTCAAAGATGGCGTCCAAGACCGACCCCTCTGCAAAGGAAGTCACTCGAACGATCAAACAAAGTTAGTAACCGATGTGGAAGCTATTAATATTCATACTATACACAGTTGTGTGAGTACTTCGGAAACAAATTGTGTTTCCCGAATGGTTGCTGAATATACATATCGCGTCTCGTTCGGCGACTGTCAAACCACAACCAAGGCAACCAGTTCGTTCCGTAAAGGCTGATCTCCTGTGCAGCCATACATAGTAGTCTTCTGTGTTCCCTCCATGGTCGGCTGATTATCGATATTGGGTCCAATCACGTCCAGGTACACCTTGTGTAGACTATTAATGGGTCACCCCCGGTAGCGTAGACCATTTTGTTCGCAGTTGACGTGGACTAAAAGTGGATTGTTCACGTACGCTCAATCGTTAAAATTTGTAATTTCTTAAACTAGACCCACAGGCGGTCATTTCCCAATAGGAGGTCAACGCTTATGCTTGTTATACCATAGACACTCTAAACTACGTAGTTTAGAGTGTCTATGGTTATACGTAGTTTCCTGGTTATCTCATACGTTGACCACAGATACTGTATACTAGTGTATGGGAGCACTACCAAGGGTGATGTTGTAAAGTGGTCTGACTGTATACTAGTGTATGGGAGCACTACCAAGTGTGATGTTGTAAAGAGGTCTGACTGTATACTAGTGTATGGGAGCACTACCAAGGGTGATATTGTAAAGAGGTCTGACTGTATACTAGTGTATAGGAGTACTACCAAGGGTGATGTTGTAAAGAGGTCTGACTGTATACTAGTGTATGGGAGCACTACCAAGGGTGATGTTGTAAAGTGGTCCGACTGTATACTAGTGTATGGGAGCACTACCAAGGGTGATGTTGTAAAGTGGTCTGACTGTATACTAATGTATGGGAGCACTACCGAGGGTGATGTTGTGAAGAGGTCGGACTGTATACTAGTGTATGGGAGCACTACCAAGGGTGGTGTTGTGAAGAGGTCTGACTGTGTACTAGTGTATAGGAGCACTACCAAGGGTGGTGTTGTAGAGATATCCGACTGCACTACATAATACTGTCATATTGCATGAAATGAAGTTTTGACACCTGACTGGTCTCACTTTCATACACTCAACTACTGAGTACTACGTCTGTAGGTTCTAGGTCAAGGTAACTCTCTACACAACTACTATTGCTTACCTTTTCTTATATCTAGTTGTCACTGACCAGTCTTATGTGTTCAAAGTTCACACTGGAGATCTCCCCGAGAAGCAGTTTGTGTGTGTGACTGGAAGTCTCTGGGAATTGGGAGAATGGGTCGTTGAGAAGAGCTTGAAACTGAATAAGAAGGAGAATGGGTTAGTGTGTGTGTGTGTGTGTGTGTGTGTTGTGTGTGTGTACGTATTCATGTGTTTGTGTCTGTTTTTTAATTATTGTTGATAGTTTTTAACTCAAATTATCTGTCTGTACTTTGAAATATTGTATTCTGTTAACCGGATTGTCTTTGAGTAGAACGCAATTGAGTGGGAACAGCTGCGTATGTACTCAAATGTGACCATATTCACTAGCAGTGACTATCACGTATGTAATGTGTAATATACGAAATACGTACATACAACTTGAATATAATCCTATGCGTATACAAAATATAACTTGAATATGTGATTATAAAGTATTAACATAGAGCTTCTTTCAATTTGCAGCATCTGGGAATTCTCCATCTCCATCCCCCACTTGATGGAGATCAACTATCGATATTTGGTGTGCAGTGAACTGAACTGGAGAGGAGAGAAGAAGCTGATAGTGGAGCAGTTTGAGAGCACAGTGCATCCAAGAAAGTTTGTGTCTTCTACTGTTGTGAAAGGATCTTCACCAGTTGTAGTGGAGGACGGTGAATTTGGAACCACTAGAAGAGGTGTGTGTGTGTGTGTGTGTGTGTGTGTGTGTGTGTGTGTGTGTGTGTGTGTGTGTGTGTGTGTGTGTGTCTGTGTGTGTGTGTGTGTGTGTGTGTGTGTGTGTGTGTGTGTGTGTGTGTGTGTGTGTATGTGTGTGTGTGTGTGTGTGTGTGTGTGGTGTGTGTGTGTGTGTGTGTTTGTATGTGTGTGTGTGACAGTGTGTAGGTGACACGTATGTGTTTGTGTGTGCGTGTGTGTGTGTGGTTTAGTGAGTGAGTTAGTGTGTTTGTAATGCATGTATTTGACCTCACAAATTCTCCCCACCCCACCCCCCTAGGAGAGCACAGTGTTGATGAAGGATGGTTGCAACATGTCAGTGAACTACAACTCCACCTCCACTCATCCACTGAACAAGGGATTAGACTGGACACACAGCCCAATGACCACTACTACAAGATCAAGATGAAGCACTGCAATTATTGTGATAAAACAGTCAGTGGATCTTGGTCCGTATCACCCACAGCTAGCTCTACTATATACAACTAGTATGCAGTTTGGACCCCTGAGTGAACTCTCATGCTGCGATTTTCCTTTTTTTTTTATTTTTTTATCCCAATTCAGAAGGGGAACAACGGAGAATGTCCCCTGGTCACACAAATGAGGGCTAGAATCCTGGATGTGTCCAGTGGAGGCTACACAGAGGAAGAGATGACGGAAGATGGAGTCCTCTATGACACTGAAACTATGATGACGTTGACAGCAAGATCCCCAGACTTCTCCAATTGTGTGAGTGGGTATATAGTAGGACCTCTACTAGTGTGTGTACGGTAGGACCTCTACTAGTGTGTGTACAGTAGGACCTCTACTAGTGTGTGTACAGTAGGACCTCTACTAGTGTGTGTACAGTAGGACCTCTACTAGTGTGTGTACAGTGGGACCTCTACTAGTGTGTGTACAGTAGGACCTCTACTAGTGTGTGTACAGTGGGACCTCTACTAGTGTGTGTACAGTAGGACCTCTACTATAGTGTGTGTACAGTGGGACCTCTACTAGTGTGTGTACAGTAGGACCTCTACTAGTGTGTGTACAGTAGGACCTCTACTAGTGTGTGTACAGTAGGACCTGTACTAGTGTGTGTACAGTAGGACCTCTACTAGTGTGTGTACAGTAGGACCTCTACTAGTGTGTGTACAGTAGGACCTCTACTAGTGTGTGTACAGTAGGACCTCTACTAGTGTGTGTACAGTAGGACCTCTACTAGTGTGTGTACAGTAGGACCTCTACTAGTGTGTGTACAGTGGGACCTCTACTAGTGTGTGTACAGTAGGACCTCTACTAGTGTGTGTACAGTAGGACCTCTACTAGTGTGTGTACAGTGGGACCTCTACTAGTGTGTGTACAGTAGGACCTCTACTAGTGTGTGTACAGTGGGACCTCTACTAGTGTGTGTACAGTGGGACCTCTACTAGTGTGTGTACAGTAGGACCTGTACTAGTGTGTGTACAGTAGGACCTCTACTAGTGTGTGTACAGTAGGACCTCTACTAGTGTGTATTTCTGTTCCACAGGCTTTCATAGTGGATATCTTCTCTAGTAAAGATGACCAGTTCTTAGGTCGTTCAAGTATCCTCCCTCAACATTTGAAGGATGATGCTGGTAGATTGACACTGACAGTCTTCAACAAAGAAATGCTCCCAGTTGGAGTCATACAATGTGAGAACTACAGTGCATATTTCATTGTGTTACTCCACCCGATCCCCTCCTACTCCACCCCACCCCCTCCTACTCCACCCCATCCCCTCATACTCCACCCCATCCCCTCCTACTCCACCATATCCCCTCCTACTCTACCCCATCCCCTCGTACTCCACCCGATCCCCTCCTACTCCACCCCATCCTATTCTACTCCACCATATCCCCTCCTACTCTACCCCATCCCCTCGTACTCCACCCGATCCCCTCCTACTCCACCCCATCCCCTCGTACTCCACCCCATCCTATTCTACTCCACCCCATCCCCTCCTACTCCACCCCATCCCCCCCTACTCCACCCAATCCCCTCGTACTCCACCCCATCCCCTCCTACTCCACCCGATCCCCTTCTACTCCACCCGATCCCCTTCTACTCCACCCAATTCTTCATCTCCTTCCATTCATCCACACTCTTCCTTCCTCTACAGTTGACTTCATTGTCGTACACCCCATCGACCACTTCCACATCCACAACTTGTCAAAGGTTTACTGCAGCTACTGGAACAGGAAGAGGAGAGCTCTGGACATAGGTCACAGGGGATTGGGGGACTCCTTTGATTTCTCCTCATCAGAAGAAATGTGTGTCATACACACACACACACACACACACACACACACACACACACACACACACACACGTACACACACACACACACACACACACACGTACACACACACACACACACACACACACACACACACACACACACACACACACACACACACACACGTACACACACACACACACACACACACACACACACGCACACGCACGCACACACACACACACACACACACCAGAGAAGACTTCATATTATACATATCTCTCAACAGAAGGCCAACAATGACTGAGAACACAATAGCATCTCTAAAAGAAGCAGGAACTAATGTGAGTTACAATGTTGATGTGATCTGATCACTCTACGAACCTTCACCTCCATACTCCACATTTCTGTCACTCTATATCCTCATCCCTCCTAGCTACTTCCACTCCTCCTCACCGCTCTCACTCTTCCAGCTCACCACTCACTCTCCTTCACTGCTCTCACACTCCCTCCTCACCACTCTCCCTCACTGCTCTCACACTCCCTCCTCACCACTCTTCCTCACTGCTCTCACACTCCCTCACCACTCACTCTCCCTCACTACTCTCACTCCCCTCCACTAGGGTGCTGATTTTGTTGAATTTGATGTTCAATTGACAGCTGACCGGATTCCAGTGGTGTTCCATGATTTCATTGTGTGTACTACATTGTCAAGGGTGAGTGGGTAAGACCCTGTGATTATTTCCTCTGTCCACACCTTCCCCAGCTCTCCGTATAACCCTCACGCCCCTAATACAATGAGCTCCAATCACACACTCCACACTTGTCAACATTGTAGTGTTGTAAAGTGGTTTTATGTTGAGGACTCTAGAACATGTGTTCAAGCCTTACAATAGCCTCATTCACACCACAACTTTGAATAGATTTGCACTGGTATTCAAACTCTGATCATTTTACTCACGAGTGTGTAAACACTTTAAACCGATTACAAAATCAACTTGGGTGAACTGCATAACTGTTGCAGAAGCGATTATAAGATTACTCCAGCGTGAATGGGGCTGGTGTACACACCGTGTGGGTGTGGACTCTA
>OZ026551.1:570000-575000 GCA_964020155.1 Chondrilla cf. caribensis | reverse complement strand
TGGTCAGGGAATAGTGGCTTACTCTGACCTGTTCTTGGAGAAGAAGGAGCTCATAAAGACAGTAAAGGAACAAGGACTTGTTCTACTGACCTGGGGAGAGAAGAACAATATTTCTGAGAATATCTCTCTGCAGAAGAAACTAGGAGTGGACGGAATCATTTATGATGGGTGGGTGTGTCACACAAACACGCACACACACACACACGCGCGCGCGCATGCACACACCAACACACACACACACACACACACACGCATGCACACACACACACCAACACACACACACACACACACACACACACACACACACACACACACACACACACACACATACACACATTTACATGTACACACACATAACACTCATGCGCAAACACTTTCTTGTTCTCCAGGATCTCTCATTTCAGACCTTCTTCAAGAGATGACATGATAAAGAAAGGGATTGAGAGAATAACTCAATCAGTCCAAGCCCATCATCCTCGACTCATTGCCGAAGTGCTCGACGGGGAAGAAGATGAGGATCATCACGAAGTTAGCCCTCCCCTCCTCAATCATCACAGCATGACAGCTATCGTGGAGACTCCAGAACCCATCGAAGACTAAACACCGACTCACCTGTGGTAAAAAAACTGTGTACATTCTCTAACAATGACATTATTATCCCTCTGTTTTGTGGTTGTATTGAATTATTGTAATTTCCTTATTGTAATGTAATTATTGTGGATTCAGCTCCTGCATGTTCAAAACACCTTACCCCATTCCATCAGACAGATTTATTATTCGAGTGCAACATGTCAGAATTGATGACACTATATAGTACAATGTCATACTGTCCAATGGAGCACTGATTGAAAGACAAAAATACATATAGGTAGACATGATAAATCGGTCAGTCCACATAGTATAGATCTTCATAATTGCTGGACTTCAACATACAGCAGCCAGAATCAATACAACTTTAGTTTCATCATTCAAGTTTTGGGTAGTCAGCATAATAATCCATCATCTTCATCATGACGGAGAGTCTAGATCTGCTAGAATAATAATATAATACAGTTCATAAACCCTTAATTCAAATCCATTATGTTTATATGTAGGTACATTGCCATGGGGTTTCTATAGTGCTTGTGTGCCTGTGAGAATGGTGTGTGGATGTCCTTCCTGGGAGCCTTAATAGTAGCCCCCGGGCTAGTAGCCTCTCCAGGTTAAAGAAGAACACCTAACCCCTAACCCAGCCTATGCTTGTAATTGCGTTGCACGATATATGGTGAAACCACGTTGTTCACACCAGGGGGCCATGCATGTTGCCAAACAGGAGGAATTTCTTCTACACCAAAAACATTGCCCACCAGGTTTGAAAGCACACGGACGATTAATTTGATCCCATGATTGCATCTTAGAGGTGGGGGAATGATCAATAATCTAAAATTGAGGTATCCAGGCCACTCCATGTCAGTCAGGTTATTTCAAGACACTCTTGCACACCTCAAATCTAGCATTCCTACCCTACATCCCATAGAGTCACTTTCCATGTAGAGAGACATATCAAAGGACATAGCAAGATCCGGTTCAAACAAGAAGCTACATGCTGATAACTTGTAGCAACCAGTTACATACAACAGTATTGTATAATAATATATAATAGCTATAATACATACATGTAGTATAATAATAATAATATTAATACAATAGTTACGCATAGCACGTGTTTTTCATGATCTAAGTTCATGTTCGCACGCTGTCACGATCAGTTAGCGCGAAGTACGCGCGAGTGACAACTTGTCCAGACCCGTGTCTTTCGATGGGTGAGATAGGATTGCTTAAGTTTCTGAGTCCCTATGTTAAAATGTTAATATAATGTGGTTATAGAGAGTGGATTCTGGCTGGTGTGTGACTGCCATGAAGTTGTCTGTACTGCGTGCATGGAAAGAACTTCCTTCGTTTTGTAGGGACGCAAAGGTACGTGTTTAGAGTTCGCGCTCAACTGTCGAGGGAGCGGTTCTTGTGCGTCACTGGCGATTCGATCGAGCTTGGAGAATGGACCTTGGATAGAGCTATAACTCTCCAGCTGGAGGAGAGAATGTAATTATGCACACTGTGTATGGGCTTATGCCCTATACTGTGAACGTGCGTGTGGGCGTGTGCGTGTGTGTGTGTGTGTGCGTGTGTGCGTGCGTGTGAGTGTGTGTGTGTGCGCGTGTGCGTGCGTGAGTTTGTGTGTGTGTGCGTGTGTGCGTGTGCGTGTGTGTGTGCGTGTGTGTGTATGTGTGTGTGTGTGTGTGCATGTGCGTGTGTGTATGTGCGTGTGTGTGTGTGTGTGTGTGCGTGTGTGTGCGTGTGTGCATGTGTGCGTGCATGTGAGTGTGTGTGTGTGTGTGTGTGTGTGTGTGTGTGTGTGTGTGTGTGCTAATAACAGAAATATTGTCTCCAAAGTTCATTCAGTTGTTTTATATCATAATCTGTAGTGATGGTGTGGGTGTCTGGGAATTCCCCATCTCCATCCCCCACCTGATGGAGATCAACTATCGATATTTGGTGTGCAGTGAACTGAAGTGGAGAGGAGAGAAGAAGCTGATAGTGGAGCAGTTTGAGAGCACAGTGCATCCAAGAAAGTTTGTGTCTTCTACTGCTGTGAAAGGATCTTCACCAGTTGTAGTGGAGGATGGGGAGTTTGGAACCACTAGAAGAGGTGTGTGTGTGTGTGTGTGTGTGTGTGTGTGTGTGTGTATGTGTGTGTGTTTGTGTGTGTATGAGTGTATGTGTATGTGTGTGTATGTGTGTGTGTGTGTTTGTATGTGTGTGTGTGTGTGTGTGTGTGTGTGTGTGTGTGTGTGTGTGTGTGTGTGTGTGTTGTGTGTGTGTGTGAGTGTGTGTATGTTATTGTACTGTACCTACAAATTCTCCCCACCCCACCCCCCTAGGAGAGCACAGTGTTGATGAAGGATGGTTGCAACATGTCAGTGAACTCCAACTCCACCTCCACTCATCCACTGAACAAGGGATTAGACTGGAAGGAGACCTCCAAGTTGATGAGTACAAGATGAAGATCTCCAGTACTGACTATGGAGGGGACATGGTGTGTGTGTGTGTGTGTGTGTGTGTGTGTGTGTGTGTGTGTGTGTGTGTGTTGTGTGTGTGTGTGTGTGTGTGTGTGTGTGTGCGTGCGTGTGTGTGCATGTGTGTGTGTGTGTGTGTGTGTGTATGTGTTGTGTGTGTGTGTGTGTGTGTGTGTGTGTGTGTGTGTGTGTGTGTGTGTGTGTGTGTGTGTGTGTGTGTCTGTGTTATTACATACTTGTGAAACTAACACAGTACACACAGTACATACAGTACATACAGTACACACAGGGCACAAAGTACACACAGTACATACAGTACACACAGTACACACAGTACACACAGTACATATGGTACACACAGTACACACAGTACATATAGTACAGATGGATGTAATACACGCAGACTCTCAAGTACCTACCTATGTACGTATGTACGTATATACACATGCTATTATGTACACAAGATGCATTGTTAACATCGCAGGTCTGTTCTCCTGACCCTGTCCACCCCATCCAGCTCAGGTGTTCCTCTGCTCAGTTCAAGGTCCTGGATGTCATCTCTGGCAAGTGCAACTTATTTGAGGGAGAGGAGAAGGTGCCTTGTCACAGGAATGACATGATTGTGTATACAGCACGATTGCCAGATTTCTCCAATAGTGTGAGTGTACCTCTACTAGTGTGTGTACAGTAGGACCTCTACTAGTGTGTGTACTGTAGGACCTCTACTAGTGTGTGTACGGTAGGACCTCTACTAGTGTGTGTACAGTAGGACCTCTACCAGTGTGTGTACAGTAGGACCTCTACTAGTGTGTGTACAGTAGGACCTCTACTAGTGTGTGTATAGTAGGACCTCTACTAGTGTGTGTACAGTAGGACCTCTACTAGTGTGTGTACAGTAGGACCTCTACTAGTGTGTGTACAGTGGGACCTCTACTAGTGTGTGTACAGTAGGACTTCTACTAGTGTGTGTACAGTGGGACCTCTACTAGTGTGTGTACAGTAGGACCTCTACTAGTGTGTGTACAGTAGGACCTCCACTAGTGTGTATTTCTGTTTTACAGGCTTTCATAGTGGATATCTTCTCTAGTAAAGATGACAAGTTCTTAGGTCGTTCAAGTATCCTCCCTCAACATTTGAAAGATGATGCTGGTAGATTGACACTGACAGTCTTCAACAAAGAAATGCTTCCAGTTGGAGTCATACAATGTGAGTTGAAAGACATTGCCCAGTTGTGGCCGATACAAGCACACATGTTCTTGCGTAAAAGTGCACTTGGATATTCTCCTCTTCTGTCACCACAATTGACACACGTCAGAATTCTTCCACATCGACAATTGGTAAGCAATATTTCCCCCCACTCTGGCCTCTTAAACCTCACAATCATAGCACTACGTCATGACTTTACTGCAAGATGTATGTAGAGCTCAAGAAGCCTAAGTTAGTAAAGCATTAACGATCAACTTCGTGATACAATCCCGACTTGTCTCAACTGCCCAAAGAGAAGAATGCTTATCGACCTGTACAAACTGCGGTAATGTTGCACAATGTCCGCTATGTAATACATGCATGTTCTTGTGCCTCAGTGGAGTCTTGATGAGTGGAGTGTGTGTTTGGGTGGTCAGTGGGCAACTGCATGATTCTCTAATTATGTATCACAGCTCATTAGCTATTCATCCGGATACCTTATTAGTGCTGGGGTAATCTTGTTAACTGGCCACACATGGTAACCTGGGGTAACCGTCCGTGACCGGGCAACTCGTCACCAGGGGGACCAACTTTCCTACTGTGTACAGTGTTAAGCCAACCATCCAAGATCACGCACACTTGATGGTACATTGCCTGGAGCACAGCCCTTAGTGTCCTTTGGTTGTGAAATTATACATGCACAGCTTAATTAAGCGTGCATTCTGTGGTTAGAAGCCATGGAAAATAAGTATTTCAGACCAA
>OZ026551.1:560000-562500 GCA_964020155.1 Chondrilla cf. caribensis | reverse complement strand
GGCAAACGCGCTCAGTAAGAAAGTTGTTGTAATGTATTTACACCAACCTGTAGGACAGTAGGAACACATAAATCGTAATTCCTTATTCTGAAGGTTCCCCGGTATCATGCTAAATGGTGGATACTTATACCACTCCTAAATACAGTGTTGTTACCTCTTTTTCGCCCGCAAACCGACATAGGTGAGCACCTCTGAGGACATCGGTCTGCTATTTCCACAAAGACTCTATATAAGTACCTTTGTTAGAAAGGTAGCCTATTGTTTACAGCCCGAGTCGTGTTGTGTGAGAGTAAAGCATTGCGCGCATAGCTTCGAAATCACGTTCTGCTCCGGAATTCGGCCGCGGAAATTAGGTTGCGAAATATGAACTCAGCATTGCCCAATCTATAAACAAGATGGCCGACACAGACCAACCGGACAAGGAAACTGAAGGACGTAAACCCACATTAGCGGTGGTTTTGAGAGTGAAGGAGGTTATACTTAAGAAAAAAATCGAATGGGGATTTGTACTGAGAGGAACAACGACACAATATGGCTCTTCTTTGAGAATATACACGTGCCGGATTGACAAAGTCAATCAGGGCGGTCCAGCTGAAGTGAGTTGCTCGAAAAAGAACGTGTTCACTCTGTCGATGTCTCCTCATTCGGACGTCATACTGTAGAATCCGATATCATGTTAAATCGATCGTACAGAAAGTGGAAAGAATGCTATCACCGATCATGTGGGGCTTCGCATCCGATCGAGGCGGACGAACCGCTGAGAGGCGCGTACCTTCTTCGAGTGTTTGCGTCGCCTGATTCGACACCGCCGACGCTAAGGCATGAGTGATTACATTCCTTTCGGGCTATTTCGGATTCCTCTGCTACTCCTGAGCTCGCTATACCACTAATCACGACCCTTTATCTTTCACGTTCCTTCGGTACGCCGGTGACAGGTACGGTGTGTGTTATCTAGTATAGTGTTGTGCTATCTGGAAGTACAATGCGTGTTTCTTTTGCGTTATGCCAAATTTAGCCCGAAACCAAGTCGACAGAATGTGCCGATAGCCATTCAGGCGATGAGGGCTGGTCTACCATCCACCTGATGCGCGTATGGGTGGAAACTCGTTAACACAAACCGTACCTACAAAGTCAGTTATTATTGGCATCTAGGGTCCATGGTCAGATGTTCTCCTTAGCAGGATTTACTTACTACACGCACACTGCATACAGAAAACCAAACAAAGTTGAAAAGTTAGGTTTGTGCCGAGCACTTGTCTTAAAAGGGTTGTTTGCATGCTTCTCCATTATCAACTGTTTTATGGCAATCTGAGAATGAAAAGTGTAGTTGTGCTGACAACCTGTCTATCGTTGGAACCTTTGCCCTTATCATGTCTGTGTTGAGTTTCAATACAGACGTGATAAGTGACCCGAATACTCTAGTGATAAACCGTGCGGTTTTACTGAAGTTCAGAGGATTTTCTTGGTAATGGGTTAGGGTACCCAAAGTACAAGGGGGGGGGGATTTCAGCTTGTAATGGAGCACACACACACACACACACACACACACACACACACACACACACACACACACACACACACACACACACACACACACACACACACACACACACACATACACACACACACACTACACGTACACTACATGCTACACGCTACACAGAAACACACACACACACACACACACACACACATGTATGTACACACGAACACGCACAGATGCATACACACACAATCAAGATTCTTATGTAGTTAATTCTTTTGTACCACTTAATTCATGTGGTCTGTCAATGGAGTGTTTTAGTAGGATGTGGTTGAAATCACCAACCTTTATTTCCTTGTTCTCTGTTCACCAGGAGGTTGGGCTACAGCAAGGAGACATGGTGAGATTACGTAGTAAGATTGGTACCTGTGTGTACTGTGTGCATAGTATGTGTGTACTGTGTGTACAGTATGTGTGTACTGTTCGTATGTGTGTACTGTGTGTACAGTATGTGTGTACTGTTCGTATGTGTGTACTGTGTGCATAGTATGTGTGTACTGTGTGTACAGTATGTGTGTACTGTTCGTATGTGTGTACTGTGTGTACAGTATGTGTGTACTGTGTGTACTGTGTGCATAGTATGTGTGTACTGTGTGTACTGTGTGCATAGCATGTGTGTACTGTGTGTACAGTATGTGTGTACTGTTCGTATGTGTGTACTGTGTGCATAGTATGTGTGTACTGTGTGCATAGTATGTGTGTACTGTTCGTATGTGTGTACTGTGTGCATAGTATGTGTGTACTGTTCGTATGTGTGTACTGTTCGTATGTGTGTACTGTGTGTACAGTATGTGTGTACTGTTTGTATGTGTGTACTGTGTGTACTGTTCGTATGTGTGTACTGTGTGTACAGTATGTGTGTACTGTTTGTATGTGTGTACAGTATGTGTGTACTGTTCGTATGTGTGTACTGTGTGTATAGTATGTGTGTACTGTGTGTACTGTGTGCATAGTATG
>OZ026551.1:535000-555000 GCA_964020155.1 Chondrilla cf. caribensis | reverse complement strand
CATACTAGAATCAGATGGGTCATGGTGGCTGGTGGGCAGGATACATGATTCTAGGATCCAGGTCGTTTGAGCCCTGTTAGGGACATCTTTTTTTCAAAGAAAAAGAGAGCTCATTTCCTGGTGGTCAGTCGTAATTTTCTCTACAAAGAACCGTAGGGGGGCGGCCGGGGGGGAGCTTTGGGACTCACAAATGGTCTCCCAGCTAGAATAGTGTCTTCTGCATTCGCATAAAGCTTCCCATATATGGGTGTCTTCGGCCCTGAGTGAGTGACCTTTTGTTAATTTTTAAGCACATAGTTGCCAACCCTTAAGATTACCTACAGGGACACTGAATGTATGTATATACACCTATGTGCATAGCCTGAATGGATCAACGATAGGATCAATAAACTCGAAAGAAGCCAACACTACGGCATGAGGGTCATTCTGGATCAGCCACCTTTGACTCCCATGCATCACTAAACTAAGAAGTGAGCTGGGCTAGAGGTCTCTGTAATGTAGCTAGTGAGTCGGCGAGAGTACTTCAGGATGATGATGCTACACAGGGTCGTTTGGGGATGCACCATTAGAGCTAAGGAAACTCATGCAAGCAAATGAGGACATTAGGGGTCAAGAGACTGCAATCACCAGCAGATCTAAGAACTTATTTCTAAGACGGACCAATGAATACGGACGCAGAACATTCGCCTTTGTGGGTTCCAATGTGTGGCATAGACTTCCACTTGAAGTTATAACACTGAGAGGTACGGCGTTCAAGTCAGCAGTATATTCCATATTATCAGTAACTTGATTGACTTCTATTGGCATTAAATTTTATTTTGTTTATTTTGTTTTGCTTTTTGTTTGTTGTTTATTGTTTTACTTTGTTTGTTTTGTTTTTCTGTCTTATTTGAACTTGAACTTGAACTTGAAGTTGAAGTCTGAGAGCTGTGTACATGTGTATCTAGTCTCATTAACCAGACCCAGTTCCGCCTAACTTCCGATTATTATATTCATCGGACGGCGAAATTGGAAAATTTGTATACCATGTTGACATGATCTTGTGTGTCAGGGAATAGTAGTTAAAACTAAGGGGTAATAAACATGGTGGCTTCGATTGTATAGACGTTCTTTTAATTTTGAATTTGGACTTTCTTGTTAATTTAAAGGTGAAAGTACAGTCAATTAATAATGTTACATTATATTGAATTTCCATATAATCAAGGGACAATTCAAGAAAGTGGCCATGCACACGTACTGCGGGGACGGACCCGTGTTCCAATTATGAATGTGCAGTATGGCTTTGTGTTGATTGTGTCATAGATACTTTGTAGAGTATCTAAATGACAACAATCATATAATCAATCAATCATTTCAATCAATCAATCAATTACAGTCATAATCATGAGACACAATCACAGATACTCCATAGAGTATCTGTGATTGTGTCCACTAAGGTCACCCTACAGCTAGAATAGTGTCTTCTGCATTCACACAAAGCTGCCCATATACGGGTGTCTTCGTGGTTTGAGTGAGTGACCTTTTCATTAATATTTAGGGGCTGCCTGTGGGTGATTTTAAAACACCGAGAATTAAAAATTGGGCTGGAATTTGAGCAATACAGCTTTGATAATAACTTCAGCGAAGGTTGTTTTAAGCCAAGAAGAGAAATAATTCAAGTTCCTGGATGGGCAGCTCCATGAGTTTAGCTGAAATTACTTGTTTGAAGCATGAATTAGTTAATTTATTAGTGTTTGTTTATGAAATAAGGGAATATCACAGTAAATTTAAATATTATTATTAGTATGACATGGTGTTTATCTTTACATATCATATAGAATTATAATTAATAATATGAATCATGTTCAATAATACTAAAAGTTATGGAATAACAAATTTCTATTTAGTACTTGGATGCTACATATAAATATAATTCTTTAACGTCACAAAACCTGGAATACTCAGGAATAGATATAAATTCTTTCAGGTCAAATTTGGCCTCCGCTAATGCTCCCTTCACATCATCATCTGTGATGTAGAGTGCAGGGTACTTGGTAGGAGGTTCAGGACAGTAATATGTACATCTCCCGCTACAAAAGGACACTAAGAGTCCTCCTGGTCTCATGAGGGAATGAATGTTCTTATACATCTGGTAGAATTCTTCCATTGTTGAAGCAGCTGCATTTAATACTCCCATACATGTTATGATATCAAAACCACCATCTGGAACATGCTTTGGATCGATTATTTCTTTCTTCCTCACATCACAGGCTACAATAGCTGAGATTTTCCTTCGGATTTCTTCTGTGCGAGCTTCTACCAAACGCTTGTCAGGTGTGGTCTCATATGGACTGATGCTCAGAACAGCTGAGATGAAGGGACCCCAGTCAAAGGCTTCTGAAGAGTTGTCCCTCCACAATTCTAATTCCTTTCGATTTATTTCTTCATACTCTGACAAGACTATACTTGAGATGTAAGGAGCTAGTCCGATAGCCGAGGTCAATGTTGGTCCACTACCGATGTCAAGAGCTGTGGATGTAGTTGGATCCAGCGAAGGACAGAATTTCTTGTAGAATCTATTGTAAAATCCAACACGAGTCACATTAATTACAAAGTGGTCACAGTCTTCTTGATAACGTGTGACCAAGAAGTTCCTAGTCGGAAAAGTTGCTTCGCCTGTAAGCCTTCGAGCATAACTTTTCATGGGACTGCATTTAACCAGAATTCTTGTTCTTACAAAACTTCGAATTGATCGATACAAAGTGATCTTTGCAGCTACCATTCTGCAGGCATAGAAGATAATTATACGGACTATAATATTATAGCTAAATTAAATATTTAAGATACATCAAATGTTATCATAATCACAACATAAAAGGTCATTCACACTAACTTCACTCACAGCCTTGCTGGTCTGATCCTAAGTACATGGCATGAGAACCACAATACATAGAACACCTCAGTTAACGACAGCTAGCACACCTCAAACACAGTTCACCTCAACCACAGCACACCTCAAACACAGTTCACTTCAACCACAGCACACCTCAAACACAGTTCACCTCAACCACAGTTCGCCTCAATTGACCACAGCACACCTCAGGGTAATGACAGTAAATGCACCTCAGTTAACCACAGTATACCTCAGTTAACCACAGTATACCTCTGGGCCAATAGTCTTGTATATTAGCCAGATCCAAACAGGAGAGGTTAGAGCAGCAACCATTAAAAAACAATATGCGTGGCTACTCAAGACATACACTACAGTATTAGGGGAAGGCTCCATCAAACCCATGCAGGCCTAGGGAACTATGCACTCTGGATCTGCCATAGCCTTGCACCCAGACCCATTCCCATTGCCATTTCTTGAAATGGGAATTCGCCGGAAACTGCCAATGTTTAATATGGGCTAGCTGCATGAAAGTTGCTAATGTACATGTGAGAGAAGAAACTTGAGCCATATGGTATCATGACTGCTAAGCTTATCATTTTAAAAGCACTGTTACAGTAATACCATCAGTTACTATAGACCTAAATCTCCTCTCCTGCATTTGTACTAACACAAGATCCGCATCCCTCTTCTTCAGAATTACCGTGTATCCAGAAAGGTGAACCACACAGATACTAAAAGTCAACACAAGTGAACCTCTCTCCTTCGAAGTCATAGATTCTGAAGTACACACCTTTCATAAAACTTTATCCGAGAGCTGGCATTTTAAGAAGTAAGGCGGAACGAGACTCTGATGAACCACCAGGTCATTGCCACTCAATTGTCAGTTTTGCGAGAAATTTGCATGGTTTCGTGAAAGGCAAGTGCACTGAATGGTTTTCATACATTTGGGACGGGCTGTTGAGTGACTGTATTTCCTAGGATTATTTATCGTCCGCGACCCGTCCACACACCAGTGTCACAGGGAATCTGGGACCCTCCTAAAAATGCCGGCCACCCTTCCCGCGAGTAAAATTTCCTTCGTAAATATATTTACCTGGTATGTATGTCAAAGATCATACTGAATGAAGATGTGGACCGCTCGGTTCTAGTCCTAAGACCTCCATGTTGCTGAACTGCATGACTACTGATTGTAGCTATATGGAGTATTATATTGTCACTATAGAAAAATATTATGTTTCTTTTTGGCAGTTTGGCCCTAGTGCTGGTGGGTATGTGGCAAGACAATATGCCCTAGCTCTTATCTGAGACCACATCACCCGAGTATTCAGTTCTATGGTTTTAGTTAAAAGGTCACGTCTGTCCAGACCGAGCTCCCTGAAAGGTAACAGAATCTCGTATTTGACTTAGTGTTAGGGACACGAACGGGGGTTCCTGACTTTTACGCACCGCGGTGCGTAAAAGTCAGGAACTATAAGTATAAGTATAAGTATAAGTCGTATAAGTAAGGTTACTAATACGCACCGCGGTGCGTATTAGTAACCTTACTTATACGACTACTTACTAATACGCACCGCGATGGGTTAGAGCTAACTTTAACCTAACCCTAACCCTAAAAACTAACCAAAACCCTAACCCTAAACCTAAACCCTAATCCTAAAACCTAACTAAATCCCTAACCCAAACCCTAAACCCTAATCCTCACCCATCGCGGTGCGTCACAGTAAGTAGTCGTATAAGTAAGGTTACTAATACGCACCGCGGTGCATAAAAGTCAGGAACCCCCACGAACGGCCGAAGGTTCGAGGAAGGACGACTCATACGGGAAGGCTGGCTTATCACTGACACAGGTAGCTACACCTTACCCCTATAAGGTAAAATGGGGTAACTTCGGGAAAACTTCAGAAACGGTTACTTATTCCCCACAGTAGATAAAGTGACAGGCATCAAACTTGGTTGTCAGGTACTACTACCTGTACAGAAAAGACTTACCGCTAAAGGACTGAATCGAGTTGGTAGTTTTGGAGATAAGACCAAGTGCGCCAGAAATTAGTGGGCGGGGTTACTTCGAGAATTTCGAAATATCTTTGAGGAAGAAGCGAAAACTTCGGTACACTTGGAGGAAATACGGCAATTGCAGGCAAAAACAATCGATTTCACGATCATTCATCAAAATGTTTGACGTTTAGTAGGTGTGTTGGCGATTATAGCGATATGTGTTTTACGGTGCTAGGCTACTTCTATAGTTTAAAATGGTAAGAATGACGTTCTCGAACATGTTTGTAACTGTAAGCTGAATTTTATTGTTAGAGAACGCGTAATTGAGTGATTTTAGAGCCTAGAATAAAGTTTTGTTGGAGTGATTTTTGACAACGGTGAACCGCGTTCGCTCTCTGCTGCCGTAAGAGAGACGTCAGACGGATCAACTTTACGTGTGGGATTCGCCACACTATCAGTATTGTTGGTGCCGGAGTTTATGTGAATAACATATTGTAACCTAAAGTTATAGTCGTTAAAAGTCAAATTCCCGAAGTTACCCCGGGCCGTTCCCGAAGTTACCCCATTTTACCTTATAGCTACGTGTATTTAGCTACAATGTTTATTTCTCGTACACCAGGTCTAGAGCCGTAATACGGTATACATTAGAATAACGTCTTGTAGCTCACTTGAAGTTGTAGATCCCTCTACTTGTTGAAATCGGAGTTCCGAAGTTCCTAAACGAACTCAACCAGGGGTGGTCACACGTTTACGGAGTTTACGGAACAAAATGGCCGCCTAATGCCCGCTTCTCCGGGCCCTCGAGGAGAAACAATATACATTAACTCGTGCTCTACACTATACAAATTCTCCATGAAACCTGAACCTGAATGCTGGTTAACAGCTATCGTTAGGACGAGAAGAACCTTTTGAATTGAAAAGAAGCCTTTTTAGAAGAAAGCTTCTTTGCGTCCATTTGAAATTCGCGCTCAATAATGTTTTCACGGTGTGTAACCACCCCGCCCCCCCTTTATAGTCGAATCCCCGACACCTCGAAACACGCGAGGACAAGGTTCCGTACACGTAAGCTACGGGTTTTTAAAAGCGCGCTCTACGTTTAAGTTTAGTTACCGCCTCAGAGAGGTACAGTAACTGTGGTTAACTGGTATAGCCATGAAAAAGGATGTAGGGATAATAACATATGTAGCCTAGTGTACATACACTTCCTGTGAAACCCGAAGTGTATGTACATAATTTACTCTGCAGTAGCTGTGTGGCGTACAGACATTTACCGTGTATGTTAATGTATCATGTGTACTTGTACTTAGTTATGGTTGTTCCTAAAATGCGGACCGCGGACCTATACTTTAGTATAGCGTCACCAATTAGCGCCCATAAGTGACTATTATGCGGACCCGCAGGTACGAAGATATCTAAAGTGAGTCCTTCGAAAGTGGATTTTTGATTCCATTCCCTTCTAACATCAGAAGAGCTAGAAGAAAGACACGGATTATAAGAACATGCTCAATTGCAATTGATGTATACTGCACATGCAGGGGAATAGAAGAAGTTCCAAAGTATTATAAACTGCCACTTTATTATACTTCTATACAGTGTGGAAATTGCAAGATGTGGTACCACAAAAATGTTCCCAAGTGGAAGGAAAATATTTTCCGAACACTACTTAGATTGGACATGTAATGTTTGCGAATAGTATTTAGTTTCACTAGATGGTATTTATTACTTTGTACAGACTTCATTTTCCATATTTTTGATACTTTTTGGAGAGTCCAATGGACCTGATCCGAGTCTTTCACATATTTATGTTTTTTTGGGGCACCATACAGGGCCGGCGCAACCGGTCAGGCTGGTCAGGCTTTGGCCTGACCAATATTCAGAAGTTACCTTAATTTAAAAATAATTCTAGCCTTTTAAGAATCTGTCACAGATCAATCGATATCTTAGGTAGTTGTGCCCGTGAATCAGCCATATTGTCATTGTGCAATATTGAAATTACGTATAGTACACAGAAGTCCACGGGTGGTTGTAGGATAGAGTTATATCAGTGGCTGTTTTTGTGGCTTTGCTTGTTGCTTTGACTGGTATTCGTTTACATATCTGTTGATTAATGGCTTCCTCTATCTCTGCGAGTAGTATATATTTCAGGAATTCCTGAAGTGTCACGTTCTCCCCACCAGCCCCGCTCGAATTTCAAGTTCCCAAAACGATTATATGGCCTGAAGAATGCTGTTCAGCGATCCTTTCAGCACTCCTGGTTCAAGCAGTGGTTATTCTTCCACTATGATGAAGCAAATGATGTAGCTTACTGCCACGTATGCATTATGGGATTAAAGCAGAATGAGAAATTCTAAAGCCACAAACCTCATGACATTGCATGTACACAAAGCTGCTACCGATATGCTCAAATCAAGTGATATTGCTAACGACTTTGTTGGGGATTCTGATCACAGGTTGAAAAATTGTGGTACATCTTAACAATATTATTTTCATAGCCCATGTATGCATGTCATCAGGACAGTATTACGTATGTCTATTCTTACACTATAATCGTATTCAAATTTCATATTCTGTTTGCTACAATTTAAAATTAAAGTAGCAATTCATTATTGTAAGATTGCATGACATTGTTATATGTTGTGTTATTCTATCGGTCTACGCAAGTCCACTTCCTCATATACGATTATAATCATTTAACAGTATTTCGGCCTGACCAATGAAATTTTGCTTGCTCCGGGCCTGCCATAGTATCTAGGGTCTACTCCGTCCACCGTCCGCACGGTCCGCATAATCAGTCCACAGTCCGCGTGGACGGTCCGCATTTTAGGAACAACCCTTAGTTATGCATGGGTGATTTTTGTATCTCGCGCTGTATGTCACGTGCTAACATACACCGCATACACGCATGCGCACACAACAGACACGTGTAGCCTTGTGATAGAGTGTAGACTTAGTTGGTTAGAGTGAATGATTTGCTAGTTATTGAAGTTTGTTCATTTCGTTCGTGACATCGAGGAAAGTGGCCGCTACGTCTCGCGGAGATTACCACACCACGCCACAGCTGCAGCTAATTAAAAATATAGAATATTCTATTATATTTTCATACCTGCAGAATGGCTGTAAAAGTTAATCTTCATCGATCAATTCAGAGTTTTGTAGGATCAAGAATTCTCCTTGGACGTAATCCCATGAGAAGTTGTGCTCGAAGACTTACAGACATGGGGAGATTTGCTGCTAGGAACTACTTGGTCACACGTTATCAAGGAGAGAATAGCCTATTTGCAGTTAATGCAATTCGTGTTGGGTACTACAATAGGTTCTACAAGAAGTTCTGTCCTTCACTGGATCCAACTACATCCACAGCTCTTGACATCGGTAGTGGACCAACATTGAGCTCGGTTATCGGACTGGCTCCTTACATCTCAAGCATAGTCTTGTCAGAGTATGAAGAAATAAATCGAAAGGAATTAGAATTGTGGAAGGACAACTCTTCAGAAGCCTTTGACTGGGGTCCCTTCATCTTAGCTGTTCTGAGCATCAGTCCATATGAGACCACACCTGACAAGCGTTTGGTAGAAGCTCGCACAGAAGAAATCCGAAGGAAAATCTCAGCTATTGTAGCCTGTGATGCGAGGAAGAAAGAAATAATTGACCCAAAGCATGTTCCCGATGGTGGTTTTGATATCGTAACATGTATGGGAGTATTGTCTGAAGCGTCTTCAACAATGGAAGAATTCTATCAGATATTTAAGAGCATTCATTCCCTCATGAAACCAGGAGGACTCTTAGTGTCCTACATTAGTGGGAGAGGAACCTACTACTCTCCAAAGCCTCCTACCAAGTATCCTTTGCTCTACGCTACAGATGATGATGTGAAAGGAGCATTAAAGGAGGCCAAATTTGAGATGAAGGAATTTTTATCAACTCCTATGTACTCCATGTATGCAGATGTCAAAGAAGATTATGTATTTGTAGTATCTAAACACTAATCAGACAATGAACTATTAATTTTAATTGTTGTTTCCATCATTTTTATAATATGAACATTTAATTTGCCACATTGTCAATAAGAATTTCTTGAGTGAATATTTTGTTTGTAGTAATAATTATTTAGAGCATTGAGTTTATATGGAGTACTCTGACAAAATTTGAGTTCATTTAGGAACTCGATCGGTGACAAGAATAGTAAACTCCGTCTACGGCATCCCATATAACAAATTTGTATACCATGTTGACGTGATCTCGCGTGTCGGGGAAAGTAATTGAAATCATAAACGTGGTGACTTTAATCGTAGGTATTCTCTTTGATTTTGGACTTTCTCGTTAATTTAAAGGTGAAAGTACAGTCAATTGTTAGTGTTACGTTATACTCTATATAATCAAGGGACAATTCAAGAAAGTGGCCACACGTACTGCGGGGACGAACCCGTGTCCCTATTATTGTATTATTATTATAGTCATATTATTATTATTATTGTAAGAGTGCAGTGCGTCTTTGTGTTGATTGGGTCCACAAGGTCACCCGCTACCATACATGTGCTGGCTACGTACAGGGAATTTCAAGTAGCTGGATCGATTCTGAACTTTTCATCGCCTTGAGGAATACCGAGTAGCTAGCTTTCGGCTGTATATCAGGTAGGCTTAAAGATAGAGAGAGAGGTAAACTTCTTTGGCACTCTATTTGCAGAGATTGGCTTCGCATGAGGTGCGGCCTTAGGGGATCTTGTAGGGTCTAGAGTTAGTAAGTTCATAGGTGAGAGAAAAAGATTAGACTCGTTTTCCAAATTATTCAGTTAATATCATTTAGGAAAGTTATCAAGTATTTGATTTCAAGAAGTATTTATAACAATTGAACAACTTGCCAAGCTCAAGGCACTTCACACTGGACGGCTTGTTTCAGTTGTATTTGCATTTGGTGTTAACCCCAGGCCTGTGTCCGAATTCACATCTAGTCATAGGATAACTCCCAGGTATTTCTTTTTACACAGTAGTTACTTCCTAACTGCATGGCATGGATTTTTGTATCTTATTGTTACAGTAACTTTTTGATTGGTCCAATGGAGTAATGATAAGTGTGTCAAGCACTCCTTTGATCTTATGTGGGTTTGTCTTCACTGACAGTGAACTTCATGGTTCGTGTATTCCATGTGTAATTTCGACTTTTGAATCAACAACATGCAGTTTTATCACCAAACCCGATATCCAATCACAAAGATTATATATATTGCTTGTATATTCTATGCCTGCAGAAAATTCATGGCACCTGCAAAGATTGCTTTTCATTTGATTTGATCAAATCAAAGTGTTGGTTCAAGGCTTCTGCTTGAATATAGTCCCATAAGACATTATGCTAGGAGATTTGCAAACAAGGCAACTTCCTCATCCAAGAACTACATGATCACACGTTATCGAGAAGACTATGATCAATTTCCAGTTAAAGTTTCGCGTGTTGGGTACTACAATAGGTTGTATGAAAAATTCTGTCCTTCACTTGATCCAACTACATCCACAGCTCTTGACATTGGTAGTGGACCAACACTGAATTCAGTTATCGGACTGGCTCCTTACATCTCAAGTATAGTCTTGTCAGAGTATGAAGAAATAAATCGAAAGGAATTAGAATTGTGGAAGGACAACTCTTCAGAAGCCTTTGACTGGGGTCCCTTCATCTCAGCTGTTCTGAGCATCAGTCCATATGAGACCACACCTGACAAGCGTTTGGTAGAAGCTCGCACAGAAGAAATCCGAAGGAAAATCTCAGCTATTGTAGCCTGTGATGTGAGGAAGAAAGAAATAATTGACCCAAAGTATGTTCCCGATGGTGGTTTTGATATCATAACATGTATGGGAGTATTAAATGCAGCTGCTTCAACAATGGAAGAATTTTATCATATGTTTAAGAGGATTCATTCCCTCATGAGACCAGGAGGACTCTTAGTGTCCTACATTAGTGGGAGATGTACTTATTACTCTCCAAAACCTCCTACCAAGTATCCTGTATTCTACGCCACAGATGATGATGTGAAGGGAGCATTAGAGGAGGCCAAATTTGAGGTGAAAGAATTTTTTACTATTCCCATCTATTCAAAATTTGCAGATGTTAAAGAATTATACTTGTTTGTAGCTAGTAAGCAACTTTAGTACAGCCTTAGCTGTTAAGGAGAAATATTACATGTACTTCAAACTGTCCATAGATTGTCTATCTATGGTTTGAATTACATAATGTTACATTTCTTGTATTTCTAATCCCGCCATTGTACATTTTCCCGTCATGTTTGAGGATATTGCGCAATTCATGAAGTTGCAGTCACGTGACTGGCATAAAATGGCCGCAAACAAGCTACTGCATAGGGTCTATGATGTGATCGACGTGTCTACACCGAGATTTACGGCATAAACCTTCCAAATACGGCATAAGTTGTCTACGAGTATGGTAAGCAACTTTGTGTGTTGGCCGTACTCCATTTCACGTGGACAATGAACAAACAGTACGTCCTTTTTTCCCCTGATATCCTGAAATCACTGTCGCCCGATTAAGCCACTGATCCAACGGTACCTGCAGTATTCGGCAGTATGTGCCTCTTTTGATCATCGACACTTCACACTACACGTACAGTCCTTAAAGGATTCCAAACATCCCTCGGTAACGGTGAATGACTCTACGTCTCTCGCACCGACAACATGGACTCTCCTCGACCTCTTTACAACATCACCCTTGGTAGTGCTCCCATACACTCACTAGCAAATGAGGGCATTGACGAAACTAAATGTATTGTTACCATAGTAACCATTTGTGTTGTATAATATAATATTATACGTATGATATTTCTTGTTTTGTGTTTCTTTGTTCTACAGCAAGTGTCTTCTTACTACAGCTGGGAGCAGATATCAGTGTGTGTGTGTGTGTGTGTGTGTGTGTGTGTGTGTGTGTGTGTGTGTGTGTGTGTGTGTGTGCGAATGTGTGTGTGTGTGTGTGTGTGTGTGTGTGTGTGTGTGTGTGTGTGTGTGTGTGTGTGTGTGTGTGCGAATGTGTGTGTGTGTGTGTGTGTGTGTGTGTGTGTGTGTGTGTGTGTGTGTGCGAATGTGTGTGTGTGCGTGTGTGTGTGTGTGTGTGTGTGTGTGTGTGTGTGTGTGTGTGTGCGAATGTGTGTGTGTGCGTGTGTGTGTGTGTGTGTGTGTGTGTGTGTGTGTGTGTGTGTGTGTGTGTGTGTGTGCGAATGTGTGTGTGTGTGCGTGTGTGTGTGCGTGTGTGTGTGCGTGTGTGTGTGTGTGTGTGTGCGTATTTGTGTGTACGCACGCGCGTGTGTGTGTGATGTGTGCATGAGTTTGTGTGTGTGAGTTGCACACACATTGAAACTTAAGCTTCTGAATACAAATGAATATTAAACCCTCCTGTTCTGTGATCACATACGCCATGTTAGCTTCTCAAAGTGATGTTTTCTATCAAACATTTTTTCCACAAAAGTGCTGTTAACCCATCTGAAGTGTGGATCCTATAGCCTGTTGTTGCAATATTTCACTTCCTGTTATGATAGCTTTCCACTTCCTGCTCTCACATCTGACCCAGATCCTATCACAGACTGATGATAATGACAGAAGAAGAGCTATATCTCTATCACCTACTCTGAACATACCTCCTCTCTCGTCCTCAACTCGGAACAGACCACTATCAACTATCGTGGACCAGCAGAAGAACCCACATTCATAGTCCCATCCAACACCAACATACCTGGTTACATATACGTATATATGTATGTACAACAACTATGTGAAGCTCATTTTGCCTGTGTTTTGTAATATTCATGTATACTGTGTGTTAGGGAGCCTTCAGAGTATAATATATAGTGTAACATTCTTCTGAGTGTGCTATAGGCCTCGTGGTGACAAGCAAAAAAGGTCAAATTTTCTCCTTGTCACCACGGCCTCTCCTGTGTGCATGTGTTGCATCATAGCACAAATACAGATGCACAGACACACTCCTAGCACCAGTATGGTCCTGATATCAAAAATGTTATGTTCTGTTGCCCAACCACAATCAATAGACACAATTGTGGATACTCTATAGAGTATCTATGACACAATTAACGCAAAGTCATACTGCACACTCATAATTGGAACATGGGCTCGTCCCGGCAGTATGTGTGGCCACTTTCTTGAATTGTTGCTCAATTACATGGAGTATAGCATAACACTAATAATTGCATGACAATACTGTTCAACTCTTTGTGAACAACTATACTCTTATTAAACATCATTATGTACCTTCGTATTACTGCTGACTGCATGTACGTGTACAAATTTTAATCCTGGATTACAATTTTTATTTTTTTACATTCTTACTTTTCATAAATCTCATCTCAACATTTTTATTTTAATAATTTTTGATAATTGCATGCTACAACTTATTCCAAATTTTGATTATTATATCAATTTTAACTTTTTTACTTTTTCTTCTGTATCCTCCCTTTTCTTATGTGGGTGCCACTTTGAAAAGCCTATGGCTAACGGTTCTCCACGTTGATACTTTTGCCTTTAAATTAACGAGAAAGTCCAAATTCAAAGAGAATACGTACCTACGATTGAAGCCACCATGTTTATGATCTTTCAATTACTTTTCCGGACACGCGAGATCACATCAACATGGTATGCAAATTTGTTACTTGATGCTGTGGGCAGAGTTTACTATTCTTGTCACCGATCGAGTTCATAAATGAACTCAGATCATATTTGACTGAGTACTCCATATAAACTCAATGCTCTAAATAATTATTACTACACACAAAATATTCACTCAAGAAATTCTTAGCAAAATTTTCAATGTTATACATTCTGGAAACAACAATTAAGCTAGTTATTTCACTCTCTAATTTAGTATTTAGATGCTACAAATAAATATAGTTCTTTGACATCTGCATACATGGAGTACATAGGGATGGAGAAAAATTCCTTCACCTCAAATTTGGCCTCTGCTAATGCTCCTTTCACATCATCATCTGTGGTGTAGAGTGCAGGATAGGAGGAAGTAGGCGGCTTAGGAGAGTAATACGTACATTTCCCACTAATATAGGACACTAAGAGTCCTCCTGGTCTCATGAGGGAATGAATGCTTTTGAACATCTGATAGAATTCTTCCATTGTTGAAGCAGCTTCGGAAAATACTCCCATAATTGTTACGATATCGAAACCACCATCGGGAACATGCTTTGGGTCAATTATTTCTTTCTTCCTCACATCACAGGCTACAATAGCTGAGATTTTCCTTCGGATTTCTTCTGTGCGAGCTTCTACCAAACGGTTGTCAGGTGTGGTCTCATATGGACTGATGCTCAGAACAGCTGAGATGAAGGGACCCCAGTCAAAGGCTTCTGAAGAGTTGTCCTTCCACAATTCTAATTCCTTTCGATTTATTTCTTCATACTCTGACAAGACTATGCTTGAGATGTAAGGAGCCAGTCCGATAACCGAGGTCAATGTTGGTCCACTACCAATGTCAAGAGCTGTGGATGTAGTTGGATCCAGCGAAGGACAGAATTTCTTGTAGAATCTATTGTAAAATCCAACACGAGTCACATTAATTACAAAGTGGTCACAGTCTTCTTGATAACGTGTGACCAAGAAGTTCCTAGTCGGAAAAGTTGCTTCGCCTGTAAGCCTTCGAGCATAACTTTTCATGGGACTGCATTTAACCAGAATTCTTGTTCTTACAAAACTTCGAATTGATCGATTCAAAGTGATCTTTGCAGCTACCATTCTGCAGGCATAGAAGATAATTATACGGACTATAATATTATAGCTAAATTAAATATTTAAGATACATCAAATGTTATCATAATCACAACATAAAAGGTCATTCACACTAACTTCACTCACAGCCTTGCTGGTCTGATCCTAAGTACATGGCATGAGAACCACAATACATAGAACACCTCAGTTAACGACAGCTAGCACACCTCAAACACAGTTCACCTCAACCACAGCACACCTCAAACACAGTTCACTTCAACCACAGCACACCTCAAACACAGTTCACCTCAACCACAGTTCGCCTCAATTGACCACAGCACACCTCAGGGTAATGACAGTAAATGCACCTTAGTTAACCACAGTATACCTCTGGGTCAATAGTCTTGTTTATTAGCCAGATCCAAACAGGAGAGGTTAGAGCAGCAACACTTAAAAAACAATATGCGTGGCTACTCAAGACATACACTACAGTATTAGGGGAAGGCTCCATCAAACCCATGCAGGCCTAGGGAACTATGCACTCTGGATCTGCCATAGCCTTGCACCCAGACCCATTCCCATTGCCATTTCTTGAAATGGGAATTCGCCGGAAACTGCCAATGTTTAATATGGGCTAGCTGCATGAAAGTTGCTAATGTACATGTGAGAGAAGAAACTTGAGCCATATGGTATCATGACTGCTAAGCTTATCATTTTAAAAGCACTGTTACAGTAATACCATCAGTTACTATAGACCTAAATCTCCTCTCCTGCATTTGTACTAACACAAGATCCGCATCCCTCTTCTTCAGAATTACCGTGTATCCAGAAAGGTGAACCACACAGATACTAAAAGTCAACACAAGTGAACCTCTCTCCTTCGAAGTCATAGATTCTGAAGTACACACCTTTCATAAAACTTTATCCGAGAGCTGGCATTTTAAGAAGTAAGGCGGAACGAGACTCTGATGAACCACCAGGTCATTGCCACTCAATTGTCAGTTTTGCGAGAAATTTGCATGGTTTCGTGAAAGGCAAGTGCACTGAATGGTTTTCATACATTTGGGACGGGCTGTTGAGTGACTGTATTTCCTAGGATTATTTATCGTCCACGACCCGTCCACACACCAGTGTCACAGGGAATCTGGGACCCTCCTAAAAATGCCGGCCACCCTGCCCCCGAGTAAAATTTCCTTTGTAAATATATTTACCTGGTATGTATGTCAAAGATCATACTGAATGAAGATGTGGACCGCTCGGTTCTAGTCCTAAGACCTCCATGTTGCTGAACTGCATGACTACTGATTGTAGCTATATGGAGTATTATATTGTCACTATAAAAAAATATTATGTTTCTTTTTGGCAGTTTGGCCCTAGTGCTGGTGGGTATGTGGCAAGACAATATGCCCTAGCTCTTATCTGAGACCACATCACCCGAGTATTCAGTTCTATGGGTTTAGTTAAAAAGTCACGTCTGTCCAGACCGATCGCGAGCTCCCTGAAAGGTAACAGAATCTCGTATTTGACTTAGTGTTAGGGACACGAACGGCCGAAGGTTCGAGGAAGGACGACTTACGGGAAGGCTGGCTTATCACTGACACAGGTAGCTACACCTTACCCCTATAAGGTAAAATGGGGTAACTTCGGGAAAACTTCAGAAACGGTTACTTATTCCCCACAGTAGATAAAGTGACAGGCATCAAACTTGGTTGTCAGGTACTACTACCTGTACAGAAAAGACTTACCGCTAAAGGACTGAATCGAGTTGGTAGTTTTGGAGATAAGACCAAGTGCGCCAGAAATTAGTGGGCGGGGTTACTTCGAGAATTTCGAAATATCTTTGAGGAAGAAGCGAAAACTTCGGTACACTTGGAGGAAATACGGCAATTGCAGGCAAAAACAATCGATTTCACGATCATTCATCAAAATGTTTGACGTTTAGTAGGTGTGTTGGCGATTATAGCGATATATGTTTTACGGTGCTAGGCTACTTCTATAGTTTAAAATGGTAAGAATGACGTTCTCGAACATGTTTGTAACTGTAAGCTGAATTTTATTGTTAGAGAACGCGTAATTAAGTGATTTTACAGCCTAGAACAAAGTTTTATTGGAGTGATTTTTGACAACGGTGAACCGCGTTCGCTCTCTGCTGCCGTAAGGGATACGTCAGACGGATCAACTTTACGTGTGGGATTCGCCACACTATCAGTATTGTTGGTGCCGGAGTTTATGTGAATAACATATTGTAACCTAAAGTTATAGTCGTTAAAAGTCAAATTCCCGAAGTTACCCCGGGCCGTTCCCGAAGTTACCCCATTTTACCTTATAGCTACGTGTATTTAGCTACAATGTTTATTTCTCGTACACCAGGTCTAGAGCCGTAATACGGTATACATTAGAATAACGTCTTGTAGCTCACTTGAAGTTGTAGATCCCTCTACTTGTTGAAATCGGAGTTCCGAAGTTCCTAAACGAACTCAACCAGGGGTGGTCACACGTTTACGGAGTTTACGGAACAAAATGGCCGCCTAATGCCCGCTTCTCCGGGCCCTCGAGGAGAAACAATATACATTAACTCGTGCTCTACACTATACAAATTCTCCATGAAACCTGAACCTGAATGCTGGTTAACAGCTATCGTTAGGACGAGAAGAACCTTTTGAATTGAAAAGAAGCCTTTTTAGAAGAAAGCTTCTTTGCGTCCATTTGAAACTCGCGCTCAATAATGTTTTCACGGTGTGTAACCACCCCGCCCCCCCCTTTATAGTCGAATCCCCGACACCTCGAAACACGCGAGGACAAGGTTCCGTACACGTAAGCTACGGGTTTTTAAAAGCGCGCTCTACGTTTAAGTTTAGTTACCGCCTCAGAGAGGTACAGTAACTGTGGTTAACTGGTATAGCCATGAAAAAGAATGTAGGGATAATAACATATGTAGCCTAGTGTACATACACTTCCTGTGAAACCCGAAGTGTATGTACATAATTTACTCTGCAGTAGCTGTGTGGCGTACAGACATTTACCGGGTGATTTTTGTATCTCGCGCTGTATGTCACGTGCTAACATACACCGCATACACGCATGCGCACACAACAGACACGTGTAGCCTTGTGATAGAGTGTAGACTTAGTTGGTTAGAGTGAATGATTTGCTAGTTATTGAAGTTTGTTCATTTCGTTCGTGACATCGAGGAAAGTGGCCGCTACGTCTCGCGGAGATTACCACACCACGCCACAGCTGCAGCTAATTAAAAATATAGAATATTCTATTATATTTTCATACCTGCAGAATGGCTGTAAAAGTTAATCTTCATCGATCAATTCAGAGTTTTGTAGGATCAAGAATTCTCCTTGGACGTAATCCCATGAGAAGTTGTGCTCGAAGACTTACAGACATGGGGAGATTTGCTGCTAGGAACTACTTGGTCACACGTTATCAAGGAGAGAATAGCCTATTTGCAGTTAACGCAATTCGTGTTGGGTACTACAATAGGTTCTACAAGAAGTTCTGTCCTTCACTGGATCCAACTACATCCACAGCTCTTGACATCGGTAGTGGACCATCATTGAGCTCGGTTATCGGACTGGCTCCTTACATCTCAAGCATAGTCTTGTCAGATTATGAAGAAATAAATCAAAAGGAATTAGAATTGTGGAGGGACAACTCTTCAGAAGCCTTTGACTGGGGTCCCTTCATCTCAGCTGTTCTGAGCATCAGTCCATATGAGACCACACCTGACAAGCGTTTGGTAGAAGCTCGCACAGAAGAAATCCGAAGGAAAATCTCAGCTATTGTAGCCTGTGATGTGAGGAAGAAAGAAATAATCGATCCAAAGCATGTTCCCGATGGTGGTTTTGATATCGTAACATGTATGGCAGTATTGTCTGAAGCTTCTTCAACAATGGAAGAATTCTACCAGATATTTAAGAGCATTCATTCCCTCATGAGACCAGGAGGACTCTTAGTGTCCTACATTAGTGGGAAAGGAACCTACTACTCTCCAAAGCTTCCTACCAAGTATCCTTTGCTCTACGCTACAGATGATGATGTGAAAGGAGCATTAAAGGAGGCCAAATTTGAGATAAAGGATTTTTTATCAACTCCTATGTATTCCATGTATGCAGATGTCAAAGAAGAATATTTATTTGTAGTATCTAAACACTAATAAATCAGACAACGAACTATTAATTTTAATTGTTGTTTCCATAACTTTTAAAATGAACATTTTGCCACATTGTCAATAAGAATTTCTTGAGTGAATATTTTGTTTGTAGTAATAATTATTTAGAGCATTGAGGTTATATGGAGTACTCTGTCAAAAATCTGAGTTCATTTATGAACTCGATTGGTAACAAGAATAGTAAACTCCGTCTACGGCATCCCGTATAACAAATTTGCACACCATGTTGACGTGATCTCGCGTGTCGGGGAAAGTGAATTAAACGTGGTGGCTTTAATCGTAGGTATTCTCTTTGATTTTGGACTTTCTCGTTAATTTAAAGGTGAAAGTACAGTCAATTGTTAGTGTTACGTTATACTCTATATAATCGAGGGACAATTCAAGAAAGTGGCCACACGTACTGCGGGGACGAACCCGTGTCCCTATTATTGTATTATTATTATTATTATAGTCATATTATTATTATTATTGTAAGAGTGCAGTGCGTCTTTGTGTTGATTGGGTCCACAAGGTCACCCGCTACCATACATGTGCTGGCTACGTACAGGGAATTTCAAGAAGTATTTATAACAATTGAACAACTTGCCAAGCTCAAGGCACTTCCCACTGGACGGCTTGTTTCAGTTGTATTTGTGCTTGGTGTTAACCCCAGGCCTGTGTCCGAGGTCACATCTAGTTATAGGACAACTCCCAGGTATTTCTTTTTACACAGTAGTTACTTCCTAACTGCATGGCATGGATTTTTGTATCTTATTGTTACAGTAACTTTTTGATTGGTCCAATGGAGTAATGATAAGTGTATCAAGCACTCCTTTGATCTCATGTGGGTTTGTCTTCACTGACAGTGGACTTCATGGTTCGTGTATTCCATGTGTAATTTCGACTTTTGAATCAACAACATGCAGTTTTATCACCAAACCCGATATCCAATCACAAAGATTATATATAGCTTGTATATTCTATGCCTGCAGAAAATTCATGGCACCTGCAAAGATTACTTTTAATTTGATTCGATCAAATCAAAGTTTTGGTCCAAGGCTTCTGCTTGAATATAGTCCCATAAGACGTTATGCTAGGAGATTTGCAAACAAGGCAACTTCTTCATCCAAGAACTACATGATCACACGTTATCGAGAAGACTATGATCAATTTCCAGTTAAAGTTTCGCGTGTTGGATACTACAATAGGTTGTATGAAAAATTCTGTCTTTCACTTGATCCAACTACATCCACA
>OZ026551.1:522500-532500 GCA_964020155.1 Chondrilla cf. caribensis | reverse complement strand
AACTATACTCTTATTAAACATCTTTATGTACCTTCGTATTACTGCTGACTGCATGTACATGTACAAATTTTAATCCTGGATTACAATATTTATTTTTACATTTTTACTTTTCATAAATCTCATCTCAACATTTTTATTTAAATAATTTTTGATAATTGCATGCTACAACTTATTCCAAATTTTGATTATTATATCAATTTTAACTTTTTTACTTTTTCTTCTGTATCCTCCCTTTTCTTATGTGGGTGCCACTTTGAAAAGCCTATGGCTAACGGTTCCCCACGTTGATACTTTTGCCTTTAAATTAACGAGAAAGTCCAAATTCAAAGAGAATACGTACCTACGATTGAAGCCACCATGTTTATGACCTTACAATTACTTTCCCCGACACGCGAGATCATGTCAACATGGTATGCAAATTTGTTACTTGATGCTGTGGGCAGAGTTTACTATTCTTGTCACCGATCGAGTTCATAAATGAACTCAGATAGTATTTTTTTGACCGAGTACTCCATATAAACTCAATGCTCTAAATATAATTATTACTACACGGCACAAAATATTCACTCAAGAAATTCTTAGCAAAATGTTCATATTTTAAATTATGGAAACAACAATTAAGCTAGTAGTTTCACTCTCTAATTTAGTATTTAGATGCTACAAATAAATATAGTTCTTTCACATCTGCATACATGGAATACATAGGGATGGAGAAAAATTCCTTCACCTCAAATTTGGCCTCCGCTAATGCTCCCTTCACATCATCATCTGTGGTGTAGAGTGCAGGATAGGAGGAAGTAGGAGGCTTAGGACAGTAATACGTACATTTCCCACTAGTATAGGACACTAAGAATCCTCCTGGCTTCATGAGGGAATGAATACTCTTGAACATCTGATAGAATTCTTCCATTGTTGAAGAAGCTTCGGAAAATACTCCCATAATTGTTACTATGTCAAAACCACCATCGGGAACATGCTTTGGGTCAATTATTTCTTTCTTCCTCACATCACAGGCTACAATAGCTGAGATTTTCCTTCGGATTTCTTCTGTGCGAGCTTCTACCAAACGCTTGTCAGGTGTGGTCTCATATGGACTGATGCTCAGAACAGCTGAGATGAAGGGACCCCAGTCAAAGGCTTCTGAAGAGTTGTCCCTCCACAATTCTAATTCCTTTCGATTTATTTCTTCATACTCTGACAAGACTATGCTTGAGATGTAAGGAGCCAGCCCGATAACCGAGGTCAGTGTTGGTCCACTACCAATGTCAAGAGCTGTGGATGTAGTTGGATCCAGTGAAGAACAGAATTTCTCGTAGAATCTATTGTAAAATCCAACACGAGTTACATTAATTGCGAATTGATTATTTGTTTCTTGATAACGTGTGACCAAGTAGTTCCTAGCAGCAAATCTTCCCTCATCTGTGAGTCTTCGAGCATAATGTTTAAACGGATTACGTCCAAGGAGAATTCTTGATCCTACAAAACTCCAAATCAATCGATAAAGATTAATGTTTACAGCCATTCTGTGGATATAAAATGAACAGGCTATTTTAATTAGTCATTCAGATAATTGAGTAAATTATGTACAGTCCAACTTGCTTGGTAAGTACCTTGAAGGGCCCACCAAATCTGTACTTCTCATCAGAGCTACTTACTATCAGTACTGGTTGACATAGTGTACATGAGCTAGGGACTGAGTGAAGTGTACTCACTAACCAGGAGTATGTACTAACCCAGGTACTTACTAAGCAAGTTGCACTGTACATATATACACTTTGGCTTCACAGGAAGTGTATGTACACTTGGCTACATACCAGTTAACCACAGTACCTCTCTGAGGTGGTAACTAAACTTTAAGGTGAAAATGGTTGAGTTCGTTCAGGAACTTCAAAACTTAGATGTCAATGACTACAACTTCAACTGAGCTACAAGATGTTATTCTAATGTACCGGCTGTAGGCCTGATGTCTAGATGATTACCATGTCAAAACCTAACACTTGAGACATTAAATTTTTATCCACAGCAGCTCTCAAAGCAGTTGGTTGTTTATTGAACACACTCCCTCTCTCCTTACCAATGGGGAGGCCAGTCCAATACCCCGTTTACACTAGCCCAGTTCAGGTGTGAAAGCCACAAGAACTGGGCTTGGACCAGTTTTTGTGGTTCATCTGGTCCGGGTAAAAATGTTAAGGGGGCCTGGCCCAGATATAATTGTATTCATTGGTGTATAATCATATTCATGATCATGAATATGATTACACTACCACTACAACTAGGCCGACCTGGCCAGCTCACTTCCATGAAGTGGGCCTGGCCTAGTCTCGTTAACCAGACCCAGTTCCGCCTAACTTCCGATTATTCATCGGACGGCGAAAGTTTCGCCGTCCGATGAATATAATAATTGGAAGTTAGGCGGAACTGGGTCTGGTTAACGAGACTAGGCCAGGCCCAGTCGGCCTAGTCCACTTGTGGTTGGCCCAGTCCCTGTTTACATTACCTATATTCAACTGGGCCGACTGGGCTAATGAGGTCATAACTGGGCCGGCCCACTTAAACTGGACTAGTGTAAACAGGGTATAAATACCTTACCTAACCTACTAAGCCTACGGTAACAGCGAGGTTCTGCACGTAGTGCACGCCTACTATCATGGGTAAATATGCCAAGAGGGCGTAGATAAGCATTCTTACATGTGAAAAGCCGCCCCTTTGTTGAAGCCCTTCTATCTTAAATCTTCCGCTTTGGGATATAGCGTGTCACCAACACTTGGTTGATTCTTTCTCCTCTCAGTTAACGTGATCGAATCTTCTGGATCGTAACTGTAGTTGATTGTTCCACCTTTCAGGTGACTAGATCAAACCTTCTCGCTCGTATATACATAGATCCAGTGACCTCTATGTAGATCCACTTCGTACATGCGCGGTGTTCTATTTAGTTTTCCGCTGTTCCGGTAGGGGAAATTAATTAACCCGGAAATTATGGATATTTGGATTGATATGCGAGTTTCTCGGTTCGATAAGTTTGATTGTTGCAACATTTGGCGCATCGAGAGCAAGGGCGGAGAATCGGCAACCGAGGATCTTATAGCGAGGATCGGGAATCGTGTATTGAGGAGCGGGAATCGTGTATCGAGGATCGAAAATCGTGTATCGAGGATCGAGAATCGTGTATAGCGAGGATCGAGAATCGGGTATAGCGGGGATCAATATCGATGATCAGATTGCTTTATACCTATATCGAGTTTCCACTGTGGCTTTCCACAAGATGGGAGTGCAGTGCTGGCATCGCGTAGTTTCTCAATATCCATAATTACCGGGTTGATTAATACCCCCTACTGAAACAAAGGAAAACCACAGGAAGTACATTGTACTATTAATGGTACATTGTACTACGAGCGAGAAGATTTGATCGAGTCAGCTGGAAGGTGGAACGATCAACTACATTTACAGGCCAGAAGATTCGATCACGTGAACTGAAAGTATTAAGAATCAACCAAGTGTTGGTGACACGCTATATTCCGAGGCGGAAGATTTGAGACAGGAGGACTCCAAAGGCCGACTTTTCACATGTAAGTATGGTCTGACTTAGCGTGGTACCATGGTGCTGTGTCATGCTATGCTTTGAGGAGAAGGACATGTCGCTGCACTATATAGCCATTGTAGCATACGTATTTCACATCGTGTCACCTGTTTTTGTGTGGTCTTAATTGTAGTGTATGTGCATTGCATGATTATAGCACAACATTGTCTGATTTGAATTTGAAAGAAATTGTGAAATAGATTAAATATCATCAATATTGTTCGTATCCATCTGTACACGAATCCGTTTTACATGCGTTTTCAGAAAACGGGTATGATCTAGAACGTTTGATTAGTTTTGTATGATTAGTACTGTAACAGTTACAGTAGTCAGAATAGGGAAGGTTACGTCATGTTATAGAATGACTTGGTGGATGAAAAAAGGCATGCAATGTTTCCGCGAAGTACAGACTATGTTGAAATGAAAGAATAGAATATCCATCTAAAAACATGCTTTTCGTCAGCTTCAATGTACTCTTTATCCAAAGCTACGTATCCATTTTCAATCATATGAAGAGTGAATAGATGACAAATGGGAAGACCTAATAAATGTAATGTATATGTGGACTAAGTGGAGGCTAATGATGAGAGTATACAGAGGCATGAAATCAGAAGTATGTGAAGTGTAAGACCATGAGATAGGTTAGGTTAGGTTAGGTATACTTATTTTGACTGGGGGGGGGGGGGGGGGGCACTAGCCCAGAGGGCTACTATTAAGACTCTCAGTAAAAGAAACACAGATAAACATGTACAAAACTGAATTAGAAAAGTAATTGATAAATAAATAAGTGAATATAGTGTAAGTAAATTGTTAAAGGTGGGGAAAATATATATAATATTATATAAATATAATTATATGTACAATATATAAATAATTGAAATGATACATTACTAGGATATTTATTACATTGATTATTAATACATAAATAAAGCAGACACTTAAGAAAAGTAAAATAGAATAACATGCAACAATATAACAATAAGTACAACAACATGCAACAACACACAGAGCAGGCCCGTACGCAGGCTTCACAAAAGGGGGGTTACATTTTTAGTCCAGTTCATATCCATCTGGCATCACACATGCATGTCATCACAATTATACAGATCATTGTTGAAGGTTTGATATTAATTAAGCATAACATGCAGTTTGGTCTGGTCATGTCACAAATATACGAATATACACAAAGCTCAATAATATCTACTGTGCTGAATCGAATTGCAAATTGACTGATTCCAGTCTACATAATCATTACATCATATAATGGGGTGGCTGCATCACCTTTGTATCAGATCATATTACTGTGAAATTTTGATCATTTGTGCCCTAGACAATGATGGCACTTGGACAACAGCATTTTATCATTTCAATGTATAGACACAAAGGGGGGTTCGGTCGAACCCCCTCGAACCCCCCCTGTGTACAGGCCTGCAGAGATAAGATAAGAATAAGATTATGATAGATATGTGTATAGGTTATTACCCGCCTACGAGGGAGGTATCGTATTTACTGCGCGAGACCCGAGGGTGCGAGCAGTAAATGCGATACCTCCTGAGGTAGGCGTGTAGTAACCCATTTATCGCCAAATAAACGTTCTAAAATGTGCGGAGAAAATCGCTGCTTCATTCTGAAGAGATTTTCTGCTCTTCAGTCCAGTCCTGTGTGCCTGCGATATCCAGAATTGGCTATGTATGGGAAGAAACACCAGAAAATGTAGAAAGCAAGGTAGCAAAAGCAGCTATTCTCAATTTTGATTTTGATAATGACGACTTTGAGGAACTCAGTCGCGGATACATAGCCAATTCTGAATTTCGCAGTACATAGCAGAAGACTACAGTAGCGTTGGCATGAAGAACAACTGGACTTCTGACTGTTATTTCAAGTTTCCTCTCAACGGCCGCTGTTGCTCTACATACTGTGTGTTGCCAGGGTTGCGTTATTGCTATAATGATATTCATTTCCTGGAATGCGGGAAATTGTTATAGTTTGTATAACACCTCGCCATTACTGCCCTTCAAGGTAAAATAGGGCGCTTACGTGATGCTGTCCCTGACCACAGGGATGGTACCAGAAATACTGCCCTTTCGGCCTCTTTGAAGTATGACGTAATCGGGCGATAAATGAGATTATAATGGATGGTGATTATCTAAGAATACAAGGTCTGGTTAGAGTCCCAATCCTTGCCAATTCCAGCTCTGAAGCTGTACAATGAACAACCAACTGCTTTGGAAGCTGCTTTTGATATAATGTCTCAAGTGTTAGGTTAGACATGGAAGTCGTCTAGACATCAGCCGGTACATTAGAATAACGTCTTGTAGCTCAGTTGAAGTTGTAGTCATTGACATCTAAGTTCCGAAATCAACAAAGTCAACCATTTTCACCTTAAAGTTCATTTACCACCTCAGAGAGGTACTGTGGTTAACTGGTATGTAGCCAAGTGTACATACACTTCCTGTGAAGCCCAAAGTGTATATATGTACATAATTTACTCAATTATCTGAGTGACTAATTAAAATAGCCAGTTCATTTTATATCCACAGAATGGCTGTAAACGTTAATCTTCATCGATTAATTCAGAGTTTTGTAGGATCAAGAATTCTCCTTGGACGTAATCCGCTTAAACATTTTGCTCGGAGACTCACAGACGAGGGAAGATTTGCTGCTAGGAACTACTTGGTTACACATTATCAAAAAGCGAATAATCATTTTGCAGTTAACGTGACTTGTGTTGGATTCATCAATAGATTCTATAAGAAATTCTGTCCTTCACTGGATCCAACTACATCCACAGCTCTTGACATTGGTAGTGGACCATCATTGAGCTCGGTTATCGGACTGGCTCCTTACATCTCAAGCATAGTCTTGTCAGAGTATGAAGAAATAAATCGAAAGGAATTAGAATTGTGGAGGGACAACTCTTCAGAAGCCTTTGACTGGGGTCCCTTCATCTCAGCTGTTCTGAGCATCAGTCCATATGAGACCACACCTGACAAGCGTTTGGTAGAAGCTCACACAGAAGAAATCCGAAGGAAAATCTCAGCTATTGTAGCCTGTGATGTGAGGAAGAAAGAAATAATTGACCCAAAGCATGTTCCCGATGGTGGTTTCGATATTGTAACATGTATAGCAGTATTGTCTGAGGCTTCTTCAACAATGGAAGATTTCTACCTGATGTATAAGAACATTCATTCCCTCATGAGACCAGGAGGACTCTTAGTGTCCTATACTAGTGGGAGATGTACATATTACGGTCCTAAGCCTCCTACCAAGTACCCTGCACTCTACACCACAGATGATGATGTGAAGGGAGCATTAAAGGAGGCCAAATTTGACCTGAAAGAGTTTATATCTATTCCCGAGTATTCCAGATTTTGTGATATGAAAGAATTATATTTATATGTAGCATCCAAGTACTAATAGAGATTTGTTGTTGCATAACTTTTAGTATTACTGAATATCTATTTATTAATTAATAATTCTAATTCTAAATTATAAGTATATTACTAAAGATAAACACATACTAATAATAATATTTACCATGATATACCCTTATATCATAAATAAATACTAATAAATTAAATAATTCATATTTCAAACAAGTGATTTGAGCTAAACTCATGGAGCTTCCTCTGAATTGAATGCAGCTGCTTCAACAATGGAAGATTTCTACCTGATGTATAAGAACATTCATTCCCTCACGAGACCAGGAGGACTCTTAGTGTCCTATACTAGTGGGAGATGTACATATTACTGTCCTAAGCCTACTACCAAGTATCCTATACTCCACACCACAGATGATGATGTGAAGGAAGCATTAGAGGAGGCCAAGGATAAATTTGAGATAAAGGAATTTCTCTCCATCCCTATTGTATTTCTAATCCCGCAATTGTACGTTTTCCCGTCATGTTTGGGGATATTGCGCAATTTATAAAGCTGCAGTCACGTGACTGGAGTATAAAATGGCCGCAAACAACCTACTGTCATCGAAGTGTCTACACTGAGGTTTACGGCATAAACCTTCATATAAGTTGTCTACGAGTATGGTAAGTAACCTTGTGTGTTGGTTTCATTGTATTTCGTATTTCATGTGGACAATGAACAAACAGTACGTCCTTTTCCCCCCTGATATCCTGACATCAATGTCGCCCGATTAAGCCACTGATCCAACGGTACTTGCAGTATTCGGCAGTATGTGCCTCTTTTGATCATCGACACTTCACACTACACGTACAGTCCTTAAAGGATTCCAAACATCCCTCGGTAACGGTGAATGACTCTACGTCTATTGTATCGACAACATGGACTCTCCTCACCACGTCGTTATATGAAGTCGCTAATATACAGTCGGACCTCTTCACAACACCATCCTGTGCTTCCATACACTAGTATACAGTCGGACCTCTTTATAACATCACCCTTGGTAGTGCTCCCATACACTAGTATACAGTCAGACCTCTTCACAACATCACCCTTGGTAGTGCTCCCATACACTAGTATACAGTCAGACCTCTTTACAACATCACCCTTGGTAGTGCTCCCATACACTAGTATACAGTCAGACCTCTTTACAACATCACCCTTGGTAGTGCTCCCATACACTAGTATACAGTCAGACCTCTTCACAACATCACCCTTGGTAGTGCTCCCATACACTAGTATACAGTCAGACCTCTTTACAACATCACCCTTGGTAGTGCTCCCATACACTAGTATACAGTCAGACCTCTCTACAACATCACCCTTGGTAGTGCTCCCATACACTAGCATACAGTCAAACCTCTTCACAACATCACCCTTGGTAGTGCTCCCGTACACTAGTATACAGTCAGACCTCTATACAACATCACCCTTGGTTCATCATTTTGGTGTTGTGAGTTCTGGTGTGGTGTTGTAGGTTGTTGGCTTAATGTGTTGAAGAGGTAGCATACCTCTTTGGGTCACTTTCTACAGGCGAACCCCAATCCTTACCTCTCTGGGCAGTTCAATCCAACTGGAAGTCCAGCTGCTCGCGTACCCACCCAACCGTTGCTAGGCGGTCCTCCTGGTATGATGATAGGTGGTCCGGGGAATACCCAACAGCTGCCACTTCCATTACCACCGCAGTTACCAGGGGTTTTCCCTCCAGGTACTCTGTATTTTGTACTATAATTGAATGTTTATATTTTGTAACATTATTATTATTGTTATTGTTATTGTTGTTGTTTTTGTTGTTGATGTCAGTTGTGTTGTTGAAGTTGTTGTTTTACCATTGTTCAGGTATGGTTGCCCCGCCAACATTCGGAGGACCTCCTGTAAATATGTCCCAACCATTTGGGGGAATTCCGCCCACAGTTACCATGACAACAAGCACCCCAGTGAACTCTGATCAAGTGAATCCAGTCACAAAATTTAATTACATTAATTAATTACACAGTTGTTGTGTGCATTGAGGAATATAATTAATATTGTGTCATCTCTTGCAATATTCATAATAGAATTCTCACATCGAGAGCAATCGTATCATATTCTAATCTGTGTGTGGTTGTGTGTACATCTTTCTACTTACCTTTCTGTGGAGGGAGTGATTTTATCGTGTGTTTTCTTTGTTGTGATTAGCTGCAGGCATCTGGTACTGCTGTATCGTCTTCATCTGCTGCTGCTCTGAAGACATCGGATCAGGAGGGGAAAGAAGGGGAGAAGAAGAAGAAAAAGAAGGTATGTACACACACACCACAACATGGACACACATCCACATGCATGCACACACACACACACACACACACACACACACACACACACACACACACACACACACACACACACACACACACACACACACACACACACACACACACACACACACACACACACACACACATACACACGCACACACACACACGCACACACAAACACACACACACACACGCGCGCGCGCACACACACAAACACACACACACACACACACACACACACACACACACACACACACACTTACACACTTCAGGATAAGAAGAAAGTCTCAAAGTGGACAGAGCACACCTCTCCTGAAGGAAAGGTGTACTACTACAATTCTGAGACCAAAGAATCCACCTGGAGCAAGCCAGACGACCTGAAGACCAAAGCAGAACTGATGTTGGACAAGTGCCCTTGGAAGGAGCACAAGAATGTGGAGGGGAAAGCTTACTACTACAACACAGAGACCAAGGAGTCCATCTGGACAGTGCCGGCCGAGTTTGAAGAGATGAAGAGTGAGTCTTTTATATGTCTTGCATAGAAGAAAGTATGCGAACACTGTGAGAAACGAAATATATAATGTGTGTATATGTATGTATGTATGTGTATATGCACAATAATATGAACATCACGAATGCTTGTTTGGGCACACACAACCCGCACACACACAATGCACACACACACACACAATGCACACACACACACACACAC
>OZ026551.1:502500-517500 GCA_964020155.1 Chondrilla cf. caribensis | reverse complement strand
CGAACGCCTGCGACCTCGAGAACATGCAACTGGTTTATGACAACGTAAGCTGTCAGGTCGTGTATGTATGTGCTGCTTTGCTGTCCAGTCTCCTGAGGTAGCTGCTACAATCTCCCCATCGTTTTAAACTGTACTGAGTGGGCCTCTGTAATCTATCCACATGTTGAGATCTCCCCATTATTGTAGACTGTACTGAGTGAACCTCTATAATCTACCCACATGTTGAGATCTCCCCATCATTGTAGACTGTACTGAGTGAACCTCTATAATCTACCCACATGTTGAGATCTCCCCATCATTGTAGACTGTACCGAGTGGACCTCTATAATCTACCCACATGTTGAGATCTCCCCATCATTGTAGACTGTACCGAGTGGACCTCTATAATCTACCCACATGTTGAGATCTCCCCATCATTGTAGACTGTACCGAGTGGACCTCTATAATCTACCCACATGTTGAGATCGATCTCCCCATCATTGTAGACTGTACTGAGTGGACCTCTATAATCTACCCACATGTTGAGATCTCCCCACCATTGTAGACTGTACCGAGTGAACCTCTACAATCTACCCACATGTTGAGATCTCCCCATCATTGTAGACTGTACTGAGTGGACCTCTATAATCTACCCACATGTTGAGATCTCCCCATCGTTGTAGACTGTACTGAGTGGACCTCTATAATCTACCCACATGTTGAGATCTCCCCATCACTGTAGACTGTACCGAGTGGACCTCTATAATCTACCCACATGTTGAGATCTCCCCATCATTGTAGACTGTACCGAGTGGACCTCTATAATCTACCCACATGTTGAGATCGATCTCCCCATCATTGTAGACTGTACTGAGTGGACCTCTATAATCTACCCACATGTTGAGATCTCCCCACCATTGTAGACTGTACCGAGTGAACCTCTACAATCTACCCACATGTTGAGATCTCCCCATCATTGTAGACTGTACTGAGTGGACCTCTATAATCTACCCACATGTTGAGATCTCCCCATCATTGTAGACTGTACTGAGTGGACCTCTATAATCTACCCACATGTTGAGATCTCCCCATCACTGTAGACTGTACTGAGTGAACCTCTATAATCTACCCACATGTTGAGATCTCCCCATCATTGTAGACTGTACCGAGTGAACCTCTATAATCTACCCACATGTTGAAATCTCTCCATGATTGTAGACTGTACTGAGTAAACCTCTATAATCTACCCACATGTTGAGACCTCCCCATCATTGTAGACTGTACTGGGTGAACCTCTATAATCTACCCACATGTTGAGATCTCCCCATCATTGTAGACTGTACTGAGTGGACCTCTATAATCTACCTACATGTTGAGATCTCCCCATCATTGTAGACTGTACCGAGTGGACCTCTATAATCTACCCACATGTTGAGATCGATCTCCCCATCATTGTAGACTGTACCGAGTGAACCTCTATAATCTACCCACATGTTGAGATCTCCCCATCATTGTAGACTGTACTGAGTGAACCTCTACAATCTACCCACATGTTGAGATCTCCCCATCATTGTAGACTGTACTGAGTGGACCTCTATAATCTACCCACATGTTGAGATCTCCCCATCATTGTAGACTGTACTGAGTGGACCTCTATAATCTACCCACATGTTGAGATCTCCCCATCACTGTAGACTGTACTGAGTGAACCTCTATAATCTACCCACATGTTGAGATCTCCCCATCATTGTAGACTGTACCGAGTGAACCTCTATAATCTACCCACATGTTGAAATCTCTCCATGATTGTAGACTGTACTGAGTAAACCTCTATAATCTACCCACATGTTGAGACCTCCCCATCATTGTAGACTGTACTGGGTGAACCTCTATAATCTACCCACATGTTGAGATCTCCCCATCATTGTAGACTGTACCGAGTGAACCTCTATAATCTACCCACATGTTGAGATCTCCCCATCATTGTAGACTGTACTGAGTGAACCTCTATAATCTACCCACATGTTGAGATCTCCCCATCATTGTAGACTGTACTGAGTGAACCTCTATTATCTACCCACATGTTGAGATCTCCCCATCATTGTAGACTGTACCGAGTGGACCTCTATAATCTACCCACATGTTGAGATCTCCCCATCATTGTAGACTGTACTGAGTGGACCTCTATAATCTACCCACATGTTGAGATCTCCCCATCATTGTAGACTGTACTGAGTGAACCTCTATTATCTACCCACATGTTGAGATCTCCCCATCATTGTAGACTGTACCGAGTGGACCTCTATAATCTACCCACATGTTGAGATCTCCCCATCATTGTAGACTGTACTGAGTGGACCTCTATAATCTACCCACATGTTGAGATCTCCCCATCATTGTAGACTGTACTGAGTGAACCTCTATAATCTACCCACATGTTGAGATCTCCCCATCACTGTAGACTGTACTGAGTGAACCTCTATAATCTACCCACATGTTGAGATCTCCCCATCATTGTAGACTGTACCGAGTGAACCTCTATAATCTACCCACATGTTGAAATCTCTCCATGATTGTAGACTGTACTGAGTAAACCTCTATAATCTACCCACATGTTGAGACCTCCCCATCATTGTAGACTGTACTGGGTGAACCTCTATAATCTACCCACATGTTGAGATCTCCCCATCATTGTAGACTGTACTGAGTGGACCTCTATAATCTACCTACATGTTGAGATCTCCCCATCATTGTAGACTGTACCGAGTGGACCTCTATAATCTACCCACATGTTGAGATCGATCTCCCCATCATTGTAGACTGTACCGAGTGAACCTCTATAATCTACCCACATGTTGAGATCTCCCCATCATTGTAGACTGTACTGAGTGAACCTCTACAATCTACCCACATGTTGAGATCTCCCCATCATTGTAGACTGTACTGAGTGGACCTCTATAATCTACCCACATGTTGAGATCTCCCCATCATTGTAGACTGTACTGAGTGGACCTCTATAATCTACCCACATGTTGAGATCTCCCCATCACTGTAGACTGTACTGAGTGAACCTCTATAATCTACCCACATGTTGAGATCTCCCCATCATTGTAGACTGTACCGAGTGAACCTCTATAATCTACCCACATGTTGAAATCTCTCCATGATTGTAGACTGTACTGAGTAAACCTCTATAATCTACCCACATGTTGAGACCTCCCCATCATTGTAGACTGTACTGGGTGAACCTCTATAATCTACCCACATGTTGAGATCTCCCCATCATTGTAGACTGTACCGAGTGAACCTCTATAATCTACCCACATGTTGAGATCTCCCCATCATTGTAGACTGTACTGAGTGAACCTCTATAATCTACCCACATGTTGAGATCTCCCCATCATTGTAGACTGTACTGAGTGGACCTCTATAATCTACCCACATGTTGAGATCTCCCCATCATTGTAGACTGTACTGAGTGAACCTCTATTATCTACCCACATGTTGAGATCTCCCCATCATTGTAGACTGTACCGAGTGGACCTCTATAATCTACCCACATGTTGAGATCTCCCCATCATTGTAGACTGTACTGAGTGAACCTCTATAATCTACCCACATGTTGAGATCTCCCCATCATTGTAGACTGTACTGAGTGGACCTCTATAATCTACCTACATGTTGAGATCTCCCCATCATTGTAGACTGTACCGAGTGGACCTCTATAATCTACCCACATGTTGAGATCGATCTCCCCATCATTGTAGACTGTACCGAGTGAACCTCTATAATCTACCCACATGTTGAGATCTCCCCATCATTGTAGACTGTACTGAGTGAACCTCTACAATCTACCCACATGTTGAGATCTCCCCATCATTGTAGACTGTACTGAGTGGACCTCTATAATCTACCCACATGTTGAGATCTCCCCATCATTGTAGACTGTACTGAGTGAACCTCTACAATCTACCCACATGTTGAGATCTCCCCATCATTGTAGACTGTACTGAGTGGACCTCTATAATCTACCCACATGTTGAGATCTCCCCATCATTGTAGACTGTACTGAGTGGACCTCTATAATCTACCCACATGTTGAGATCTCCCCATCACTGTAGACTGTACTGAGTGAACCTCTATAATCTACCCACATGTTGAGATCTCCCCATCATTGTAGACTGTACCGAGTGAACCTCTATAATCTACCCACATGTTGAAATCTCTCCATGATTGTAGACTGTACTGAGTAAACCTCTATAATCTACCCACATGTTGAGACCTCCCCATCATTGTAGACTGTACTGGGTGAACCTCTATAATCTACCCACATGTTGAGATCTCCCCATCATTGTAGACTGTACCGAGTGAACCTCTATAATCTACCCACATGTTGAGATCTCCCCATCATTGTAGACTGTACTGAGTGAACCTCTATAATCTACCCACATGTTGAGATCTCCCCATCATTGTAGACTGTACTGAGTGAACCTCTATTATCTACCCACATGTTGAGATCTCCCCATCATTGTAGACTGTACCGAGTGGACCTCTATAATCTACCCACATGTTGAGATCTCCCCATCATTGTAGACTGTACTGAGTGGACCTCTATAATCTACCCACATGTTGAGATCTCCCCATCATTGTAGACTGTACTGAGTGAACCTCTATAATCTACCCACATGTTGAGATCTCCCCATCATTGTAGACTGTACTGAGTGAACCTCTATACCTCGACTGTTTAGTTAACATGTGCATCTTGTGTCCATTTGTCTTGTACTGTAACACATTTGTTCAGTTGAGGGAGAAAGCCGTGGGACGGGAAAAGGAGCTGCAAAGAGCGGAGGAGAAGAAGGCGAAAAAGAGAGAAAATAACTTCAAGCAACTGTTGAAGAGCATTGAGCCACCTTTAGCAGAAGATAGCAAATGGGAGGAGGTGTGTGTGTGTGTGTGTGTGTGTGTGTGTGTGTGTGTGTGTGTGTGTGTGTCTGTGTGTGTGTGTGTGTGTCTGTGTGTGTGTGTGTGTGTGTGTATGTGTGTGTGTGTGTGTGTGTGTGTGTGTGTGTGTGTGTGTGTGCTTGTGTTTGTGTGTGTGTGTTTGTGTGCATCCATGTGTGCGTGTGTGTGTGTCTGTATGTGTACATACACGTGCATACATCCCCTGATGTACACACAACATATCTGTGTTACACATGTCCATACCCACTACTTGGTCGGTCTCATAACTCAGGTCAGAGAGAAGATTGAAAAAGACTCTACCTTTGAAGCCATCACTGAAGAGGTGGAGCGGGTTAGAATCTTCAGAGAATATTTGAAGACCATCAAGGTGTGTACAGTACACACATGCAAACAATCAACAGTACATACATGTAAACAGTCAACAGTAAATACATGTAAACAATAAACAGTACATACATGTAAACAGTCAACAATACATATATATAAGCAATCAACAATATGTATGTACATGCATACAATCAACAGTATATGTAGTACATGCAAATAGTCAACAGTACGTCATACATGTAAACAGTCAGCAATATGGACATACACAACCACACTAAATCTTTGCTTTTCGTGTGTCTGTCCTTTTGTGTGCATTGTGTGAGGGTGAGTTAATGGTTCCCACTTCCATTTTCAAATCCAGGCACTGGAATCGGAACACAAGCACAGATCTCACAAGAGAAAGAGTAAAAAGAACAAGCGATCGTCTCGCTCCAGGTCCAGGTCTCTATCCGTGAGTCATGTGTGTACCGACGGAATGTGTAACAAACAACATTACATATATTGTGACATAATGTGATCATAGTTACGTCCATCATAACATGATCATAGTGGGATGGAAGCCATCATGACGCTAATCATTGTGGATGGTAGTTCATTCATTCTTACATTGTACTGAATTTTGGTATTGGGAAATTGTGGTAGATAGAAAGGTTTACCGGATAACATAGTGGCAGATTTATTAGAATTCACTGTTCATATGTGCACACTTGGCAACCACTATCAGTTGACTTGAGCTAGGGGCCAATTGGAGTGTGTGTACCAACGTGAGTATGCTTGTGCTAACCAATTGGAGTGTGTGTGCCAAGATGAGTATGCATGTGCTAAGATGAGTATGCTTGTGCTAACCAATTGGAGTGTGTGTACCAAGATGAGTATGTGTGTGCTAACCAATTGTAGTGTGTGTGCCAACATGAGCATGCATGTGCTAACCGATGGTACTTACTGGGCTCGTTGCACTCTCCACCCCAGCCCTCCTCTGGATCTGAAGGAGAACTGAGAGATGAAGAAGAGAGACACAAGAAGAAAAGACGCAGTCCTTCGCGTTCTTCTGGTGAATCAGGTCCGTCTTCTTGTACATACATGCATACCTATGTACATGCTTGCGTACTGTACATTGCCATCCGATCAACAGGATGTATGTACTTGTTGTTGTGAGTCTGTGACGTGTGACATGTGATGTCATGTGATGTCATGTGATGTCATGTGATTTTGTGTCATGCAGATGGAGAAAGGAAGAAAGCCAAAAAGCACAAGAAGAAGAAAAGTAAAAAGAAGAGATCTGTAAGCTTATGTGTGTGCATGTGTGTGTGCATGTGTGTGTGTGTGTGTGTGTGTGTGTGTGTGTGTGTGTGTGTGTGTGTGTGTGTGTGTCTGTGTCTGTGTTTGTATGTGTGTTTGTGTGTGAAGTACTACTTGTGTACATTGACCTGTATCACCAGTGGAATGTATTGCATAGCATGTACATGCTTGTGTATTGAATAGCTTCCAAACTTCACGTGAATTCTCTTCATAAACCAGTCAACACCAGATTCAGACAGTGAGCGCAGGAGAGACAGAAAAAGACGTCACGGACGAGACCACAAAGAAGAAAGAAGTAAAAGAAAGAAAGAAGACAGCCCTGGTCATAAGAGCCCCGGCGAAATATCGGACGAGGACTAAACTTAGTTTTATTCTTATACCCTTAAAATGAGTCTTACAACCGTCGACGGCCTGGTGGCCAAGCGGCTAAGGCGTCGGTCTCGTAAACCGAAGATCGAGGGTTCGAATCCCTCTCAGGCCTTTTTTTTTCTCTTTTTCGTGATGGCGGGAGGGGCGCGGCAAATGACGATGTTTCCCTGCATTGCTATTTTTAGCATAGGTCATGTGACCGTTGCTGATTACGCAATAGTTGAAAGCACTTCCACAGTGAGGGCGACATAGTAGCAAACCTTCACCCTTCGTCGAGTGAGTTCATTAGGTAAGTTTTAACTTTAGTTGTTGTTGTCCGGGTTTCTGAAGGCTTTTACGGTCCTAGGCCTTCATTGTTACTGTAAATTATATGACGTTTAATGTACAAATTAGTTGTGATCTCATATCTAGTCGAAGTAATGTAAGCTTGGTTTTGTGACATTTTGACGCTCTCCATCTGTATTCTGATAATCAACGTATTCAGAGCTGATAATACCATATTGACATAAAGCAATTAGTACGGATTATATTCAGAGTAAAGTTTTGCGACAATATTGATCTCCCCATCATTGTAGACTGTACTGAGTGAACCTCTATAATCTACCCACATGTTGAGATCTCCCCATCATTGTAGACTGTACTGAGTGAACCTCTATAATCCACCCACATGTTAAGATCTCCCCATCATTGTAGACTGTACTGAGTGAACCTCTATAATCTACCCACATGTTGAGATCTCCCTGTCATTGTAGACTGTACTGAGTGAACCTCTATAATCTACCCACATGTTGAGATCTCCCCATCATTGTAGACTGTACTGAGTGAACCTCTATAATCTACCCACATGTTGAGATCTCCCCATCATTGTAGACTGTACTGAGTGAACCTCTATAATCCACCCACATGTTAAGATCTCCCCATCATTGTAGACTGTACTGAGTGAACCTCTATAATCTACCCACATGTTGAGATCTCCCTGTCATTGTAGACTGTACTGAGTGAACCTCTATAATCTACCCACATGTTGAGATCTCCCCATCATTGTAGACTGTACTGAGTGAACCTCTATAATCTACCCACATGTTGAGATCTCCCCATCATTGTAGACTGTACTGAGTGAACCTCTATAATCTACCCACATGTTGAGATCTCCCCATCACTGTAGACTGTACTGAGTGAACCTCTATAATCTACCCACATGTTGAGATCTCCCCATCATTGTAGACTGTACTGAGTGAACCTCTATAATCTACCCACATGTTGAGATCTCCCCATCATTGTAGACTGTACTGAGTGAACCTCTATAATCTACCCACATGTTGAGATCTCCCCATCACTGTAGACTGTACTGAGTGAACCTCTATAATCTACCCACATGTTGAGATCTCCCCATCACTGTAGACTGTACTGAGTGAACCTCTATAATCTACCCACATGTTGAGATCTCCCCATCACTGTAGACTGTACTGAGTGAACCTCTATAATCTACCCACATGTTGAGATCTCCCCATCATTGTAGACTGTACTGAGTGAACCTCTATAATCTACCCACATGTTGAGATCTCCCCATCATTGTAGACTGTACTGAGTGAATCTCTATAATCTACCCACATGTTGAGATCTCCCCATCATTGTAGGCTGTACTGGGTGAACCTCTATAATCTACCCACATGTTGAGATCTCCCCATCATTGTAGGCTGTACTGAGTGAACCTCTATAATCTACCCACATGTTGAGATCTCCCCATCATTGTAGGCTGTACTGAGTGAACCTCTATAATCTACCCACATGTTGAGATTTCCCCATCATTGTAGAATGTACTGAGTGAACCTCTATAATCTACCCACATGTTGAGATCTCCCCATCACTGTAGAATGTACTGAGTGAACCTCTATAATTTACCCACATGTTGAGATCCCATAAGTAGTTTTATCCATCAAATGTCTGATCAAGATTTCAATTTTGATCAAGCAATTTAGATGGGAATGTAAACTCACTCAATCTATATTTTCTATCAAATTTCATGCCATTTTCTCTCTCTCTCTCTCCAGTATCAGCCCAGAGAATGGCTGCTGCAGAACGTTTACATTTTAAGGTGGTCCTGTTAGGTGAGGGGTGTGTCGGTAAGACGTCCATTGCCCTCAGATATACTCAAAACAGTTTTGATCCCGCCCACAACCAAACACTGCAAGTGAGCCTTGTGTATAGACTGTGTTTTTTCATGTGCATATGTGCACACACATGCGTAGCCGGTCAATGTGCTAATACGAAGCGGTCAACACCCAGTCAGTCAGCAGTCAGTCAGCAGTCAGTCAGCAGTCGGTCATCTGACAACCGACTGATGTCCTTCAGTTTTTTTTATGAAAAGTACTGTAAGTACACACACTAGCTATACTTAGACTACAGGTGGAGATAGCAGAATCAATTTTTTGCACATAATTAATGGGCTAGGTCAAAGGTCAACACCACCACTCATTCAGTCCTCCAGTGTGTGTACCTGTTGGACCCCAAGCCCCAGACTGTGGTCCTTAGTGCAAAGTAACTATGACTCCATGTAAACTACACAGCCCACTGTCCATGGCCGACTGTTACACACACTCAGACTGAGTTCACTGTGTGTGCTGTGATGATGACGTCATAATGTAGAGTAGCTGTGTGCATAGTGAATTGTGAGGGTGTCTGGTGTACAGTGGGTCCACTACGCTGTGAATTGTGAGGATGTCTGGTGTACAGTGGATCCACTATACTGTGAGTTGTGAGGGTGTCTGGTGTACAGTGGATCCACTATACTGTGAGTTGTGAGGGTGTCTGGTGTACAGTGGATCCACTATACTGGAAGTTGTGAGGGTGTCTGGTGTACAGTGGATCCACTATACTGTGAATTGTGAGGGTGTCTGGTGTACAGTGGATCCACTATACTGGAAGTTGTGAGGGTGTCTGGTGTACAGTGGATCCACTATACTGTGAATTGTGAGGGTGTCTGGTGTACAGTGGATCCATTACGCTGTGCGTTGTCAATCAATTTTCCTTTCATCTGTACATACGTACGTATATACATAGGCTGCCCATATCAGCAAGAATGTTACGGTTGCCGGGAGACGAATTCAGTTGAATTTATGGGATACAGCAGGCCAGGAGAGATACCACGCTCTTGGACCCATCTACTACAGAGAAAGGTGAGATCAAGCATTAGGGTGGCCAGGGTTGTTTGTTGAAAGGTGAATTCAAGTATTAGGGTGGCCAGGGTTGTTTGTTGAAAGGTGAATTCAAGTATTAGGGTGGCCAGGGTTGTTTGTTGAAAGGTGAATTCAAGTATTAGGGTGGCCAGGGTTGTTTGTTGAAAGGTGAGATCAAGTATTAGGGTGGCCAGGGTTGTTTGTTGAAAGGTGAGATCAAGTATTAGGGTGGCCAGGGTTGTTTGTTGAAAGGTGAATTCAAGTATTAGGGTGGCCAGGGTTGTTTGTTGAAAGGTGAATTCAAGTATTAGGGTGGCCAGGGTTGTTTGTTGAAAGGTGAGATCAAGTATTAGGGTGGCCAGGGTTGTTTGTTGAAAGGTGAATTCAAGTATTAGGGTGGCCAGGGTTGTTTGTTGAAAGGTGAGATCAAGTATTAGGGTGGCCAGGGTTGTTACTTTCATCTGTAATCAAAGCAAGCACAGTGGGACCTCTCTACTAGGGACACATTGGGCCCTCTCTACTAGGGACACATTGGGCCCTCTCTACTAGGGACACATTGGGCCCTCTCTACTAGGGACACATTGGGCCCTCTCTACTAGGGACACATTGGGCCCTCTCTACTAGGGACACATTGGGCCCTCTCTACTAGGGACACATTGGGCCCTCTCTACTAGGGACACATTGGGCCCTCTCTACTAGGGACACATTGGGCCCTCTCTACTAGGGACACATTGGGCCCTCTCTACTAGGGACACATTGGGCCCTCTCTACTAGGGACACATTGGGCCCTCTCTACTAGGGACACATTGGGCCCTCTCTACTAGGGACACATTGGGCCCTCTCTACTAGGGACACATTGGGCCCTCTCTACTAGGGACATATTGGGCCCTCTCTACTAAGGACACATTGGGACCTCTCTACTAGGGACACATTGGGCCCTCTCTACTAAGGACACATTGGGACCTCAATTTAATAATTTCCTCAGTACAGAGGTCACTTTGTACACTTTAGTACTCCACACTCACACACACACACACACACACACACATACACACACAAACACACACGCACACAAACACACATGCACACGCACACACAAACACGCATACCCACACACACACACACACACACACACACACACACACACACACACACACACACACACACACACATCCACACACACACACACACACACACACACATACACACACACACACACACACACACACACACACACACATACACACACACACACTGATTCTTTTTGCAAAGATAAGCCACTTGTGGTACGTATGTTCACACAGTAGTAATGAATCCACAGACCCAAAAGCTCATGGTACTCGAGAGTAAACTCGGTAAATTTGTTTCCCTGCTTAAACATACTGTGTCCCTTACATGCCGAAGGCGTTTATTTGTTTTCTTGACCACACCCTTTGCCCCTCCCACCAGTCACGGAGCTATCATAGTGTTCGATGTCACCGACAAGCAGTCGTTCAGCAAGGCACAAAACTGGGTCAAAGAGTTGAAGAAGATGATCACAACCCCTCTGTGCATAACAATTGTGGGGAACAAGATCGACCTCGAGAAACAAAGAATTGTATCGTCTGACGAGGCCCAAAAGTAAGACCCTGTAATTAAAAATGTATGCCGACTTGTATCCCGAGGGTAAGACCCTGTAATTATAAATGTATGTGAACTTGTATCCCAAGGGTAAGACCCTGTAATTATCAATGTATGTTGACTTGTGTCCCAAGGGTGAGACCCGGTAATTATAAATGTATTTCGACTTGTGTCCCAAGGGTAAGGCCCTGTAATTGTATGCCAATTGATATCCCAAGAGTATGACCCTGTAATTATTACCTTATTATGTTGTTGATGTTATAGGTAATGTAGTGTTGGGAAAGTCCCTGCTGGTTGTATATTGCTAAAGTATGATGAAATTGTAGCTATAATGACCTTTATTGTAGCTATAATGACCTTTATTGTAACTATAATGACCTTTATTGTAGCTATAATGACCTTTATTGTAACTATAATGACCTTTATTGTAACTATAATGACCTTTATTGTAGCTATAATGACCTTTATTGTCAATTTGCCTTTGGTGAATGGTAAGAATTATTGGTAGGCTTTTGATTTGTGTAATTGGTGATAACATTCCATCATATGTAAAAGCAAACCGCAGTAAAAACTGGATATCACAGGTGCTACTGGGACCCATCCTACTGTATTTGATGCTATTCTGTTTAACACTCGGTCACACCTCTCTCTCTATTGCAGATACTCTGATCAAGTTGGAGCAAAGTACTTTGAGACTTCTGCTAAACAAAATAAAGGAATTACAGAATTATTTCTGGAAATCTGCAAGAGTATGTGTGTGTGTGTGTGTGTGTGTGTGTGTGTGTGTGTGTGTGTGTGTGTGTGTGTGTGTGTATTTGTGTGTGTGTGTGTGTGTGTGTGTGTGTGTGTGTGTGTGTGTGTGTGTGTGTGTGTTTTATTAATCTCTAATAATTATTATGCAAATGCAACTTTCTGCATATGGTATTGACGTATCCTGTAAGTGGAATGAATGCCTAATGCCTGTTGTCCATTATTTTCATTATTCTCTGGCAGAAATGATTGAAGTCCACGGTTCCACTTCCGATTCTGGTGCAAGATCGAAATCGAACCAGACAGGTGGCAACAGATTGGCAGTCACAGTTCAAGATGACGTACAGGAAGAGAAGAAGGGAGGTTGCGGCTGCTGAGGAATGGGTGGAATTGAATGTCTTTTTATTAACTCCCCGAGTATCTGAACCGATCGTCGACACTGACCATCTTATGTTAATAATATGTACTTTATGGTGTTTAATTAATGCGCACGCAGAAACTATTGTGTATGTATGTGCAGTCCATGTCAGCTGGATATGCCCCCTAGTCTGGTCGACCAAAAATTGCCCCCACTGCCCATATGCCACATATTAAAATGCATATACTTTTGTATGTACATTCATATATAAGTGTAATACGCCTTCTGATATCAAAAATGATGCATTTTGATGTCGACCAAAAATTGTCCCCAATGACCATATGCCACATATAAAAATGTATATGCTTTTGTATGTACATTGATATATATTGATATATAAGTGTAATGCGCCTTGTGGTGATCACCTAAGCAATTTGAGATTTCTTTGCTGGTCACCAAGGGCTACCCAGTGTCCATGCCAAACTCACCAACACAATTTGGGAAGCATTATGATTGTCCTGAGTGCGCTATAAGCCTCGTGGTGACAAGCAAAAATATGTCAATTTTTTGAGTTGTCACCACGGCCTCTCCTGTGTGCACGTAATGCATCATAGCTGAAATCCGAATGCACAGACACACTCCTGGACCTAGTAGCTACCTTCTGATAGCAAAAAGGATGCATTTTGATGTCGACCAAAATTTCCCCCCAGTGCCACATATAATAAAATGTATATACATTCATATATGCGTGTAATACGCCTTGTGGTGATCACCTAAGCAATTTGAGATTTCTTTGCTGGTCACCAAGGGCTACCCAGTGTCCATGCCAAACTCACCAACACAATTTGGAAGAATTCAGATTGTCCTGAGTGTGCTATAAGCCTCGTGGTGACAAGCAAAAAAATGTCAATTTTTGAGTTGTCACCACGGCCTCTCCTGTGTGCACGTAATGCATCATAGCTGAAATCCGAATGCACAGACACACTCCTGGACCTAGTAGCTACCTTCTGATAGCAAAAAAAGATGCATTTTGATGTCGACCAAAATTTCCCCCAGTGCCACATATAATAAAATGTATATACATTCATATATGCGTGTAATACGCCTTGTGGTGATCATCTAAGCAATTTGAGATTTCTTTGCTGGTCACCAAGGGCTACCCAGTGTCCATGCCAAACTCACCTACACAATTTGGGAAGAATTCAGATTGTCCTGAGTGCGCTATAAGTTTCGTGGTGACAAGCAAAAATATGTCAATTTTTTGAGTTGTCACCACGGCCTCTCCTGTGTAGACATAATGCATCATAGCTGAAATCCGAATGCACAGACACACTCCTGGACCTAGTAGCTACCTTCTGATAGCAAAAAAGATGCATTTTGATGTCAACCAAAATTTCCCCCCAGTGCCACATATAATAAAATGTATATACATTCATATATGCGTGTAATACGCCTTGTGGTGATCACCTAAGCAATTTGAGATTTCTTTGCTGGTCACCAAGGGCTATCCCGTGTCCATGCCAAACTCACCAACACAATTTGGGAAGCATTATGATTGTCCTGAGTACGCTATAAGCCTCGTGGTGACAAGAAAAATATGTCAATTTTTTGAGTTGTCACCACGGCCTCTCCTGTGTGGACGTAATGCATCATAGCTGAAATCCGAATGCACAGACACACTCCTGGACCTAGTAGCTACCTTCTGATAGCAAAAAGATGCATTTTGATGTCGACCAAAATTTCCCCCCAGTGCCACATATAATAAAATGTATATACATTCATAATATGCGTGTAATACGCCTTGTGGTGATCACCTAAGCAATTTGAGATTTCTTTGCTGGTCACCAAGGGCTACCCAGTGTCCATGCCAAACTCACCTACACAATTTGGGAAGAATTCAGATTGTCCTGAGTGTGCTATAAGCCTCGTGGTGACAAGCCAAAAAATGTCAATTTTTTGAGTTGTCACCACGGCCTCTCCTGTGTGCACGTAATGCATCATAGCTGAAATCCGAATGCACAGACACACTCCTGGACCTAGTAGCTACCTTCTGATAGCAAAAAAGATGCATTTTGATGTCGACCAAAATTTCCCCCCAGTGCCACATTTAATAAAATGTATATACTTTGTATGTACATTCATATATGCGTGTAATACGCC
>OZ026551.1:472500-495000 GCA_964020155.1 Chondrilla cf. caribensis | reverse complement strand
CAAAGAATGTAAACGAGTATTAAACTCTATCACTATGATCGCAGCGTGTTTTCTTTCAATATCATACATACAAAAGTACCGTAGAATCTCTCAATAGTGAATACATTGTTAGCAGCCATTTTTGTCCACTGTAGAGAGGTTGTCCATCCTTAAGATGAGAATGTTGTTAGTGGAGTCCGTTTGTATCTTCCCTGAATAAGTGTCCTTTGTAGGGAGGTAATTTCTACTACATCTTTTATTTGGAGTTACTGTTACTGGAGTTACTGGAGGTTTGACTCTTCTGTCTACTGTGTTTGGGTTGTGTTTGGCCCTCTTAGAGTAAGGCTGAACAGATGCATAAACATGATGTATGTCCACGATAAGCTCAACTAAATGTGCTATGTGCTTGTCAGCTATGTTTGAATGAAGATTGAGTAGCACATACTGTATAACGGGAAATTTTTGCGGGACAAAATTTTTGCAGATTTTGCAGTTAGCTTAACATCTGCAAATTAGGCATTCTTGTTGTTCTACTATGTGACTGTGGTCAGCATTCACGAAAATTTTATCTGCAAATTTTCCTTTGTAGAGCTATCGGCAAAAATTTTGTCCTGCGAAAATTTCCTGCTATATGGTATATCATTACACATTGTGTGGGGAGTTTTGAATACAAAAATGGTTACCTATTTGGGAAATAGTTTCACAATGATTGGTAGATTGAATGTGAGGATCTTCACAATGTACTCTCTATATTCATTTGTTGTTGGCAACGTTGAAACCAAGCATCTTGTTTTGGTTGATGTGTTGAAAGTGACGGTGGGAATGGGGAGTGTTTTGTGCTGTTTCTTCATGTGCAATCCAGCTGCAATTTCATTATTGAGCTGTAGGTGTGCCTACTGTTAATTATGGTGGGAGTGGCAGGTGGAGGTGAGAGTTACCATGGCAACTGTGCTGTCACATGATGTAACCATGGAAAACACCTAGCATGCAAAGTAACAATGGGATATTGAGTATAGGGGTGTGTCCTCACTACAGGGGGGTGTCCTCAATATGGAGGTGTGTTCCAACTACAGGAGTGTATCCTCACTACAAGGGTGTGTCCTCAATATGGAGGTGTGTCCCAACTACAGGAGTGTGTCCTCACTACAAGGGTGTGTCCTCACTACAGGGGTGTGTCTTCACTACAGGGGTGTGTCCTCAGTAAAGGTCCGCTATTGCCCAGTGTCAGCTTGCACATACGTACACATGTATCCATTTGTCCACATCCTGTTGGTGATATCAAGATTGTACAGTTGTCTGACACTACATGACATTGAAGTGAATGAAATAAGGATATTGACCCGAGTATAGATCATCCAAATTAGAATTGCTCCAACGCACTGCAACCATAGCAGCCTTAGTGGCTGAGGGTTAACCCATGTCAAAAGGATTTCCACAACTATGGCAATCCGTCCTTCACCGGCTTCAACCCTAGCTATTTGCACTTCACAGGTTTCATCAGGTGCATTAAAGGTCTATTCATGATGATGGAGTGGTTCGGTCTGACCTCTCTCATGCAAGCATGCACTATTAGGGTTGGTTGACCTTATCTACCCTAGCTATCAGTCTGGAGTTCGTGGAATTATTAAATTTTGATCATGCTTGATCAAATTTGTCTTATTTACCATATATGGTGTGTGTGTGTGTGTCATGTGCTGCGGAAGGTCACTTGCCCAAATATGGTGGAACCTCTCTATTAAGGACACTTCAGAGGTCACTTACTACACTACAGTACTACACTGGAACCTCTCTATTGAGGACACTTTGGGACCTTGATTTTAGTCCTTATTACAGAGGTTTCCTCAATTCAGAGGTCATTTTATACACTACAGTACTACACTGGGACACAGAATGGTGTCCTTATTATAGAGGTTTCCACATTTCAGAGGTTTGTAATGGAGAGGTTCCCGTTCCACTGTATCACCACAATAGTACTACATTCTTTGTATAATTGTCGTCTTTGTATGTATATAATATACATGTGTCTACATGTACTGAACATGCATTGTACGTATATGCACTGTACATGCACTTAACATGTATTGTACATGCACTTAACGTGCACCTAGTATGTACTGTAAACGTACTGTACATGCATTGTACAGGCACCATACGTACATGCATTGTACAAACTTTACTACCAGCTAATCGTTACATGCAATGTACGTACATGTACCTGGGATCCCTAAGGAAGCCCTACAGGTGACACACTATGCTGGCAACAGTAGAGTTGAATACAGGGAACCTTTTGATACGTTGTCAACAAAGATTAAACCCAGGCATCCAAACAAGTAGTGATTCATTACATTCTGTAAATGATATACAGTGCATGCTCATTAATCCATCACTATTAGTTTTCGATAATCCACCACCACTTTATCCACCAAACCTTTTAATCCGCCACAATATTCCAGTACCGATATAATGTCAAGTAACAATGAATATCCAGTTTATCCACCAAACTCGTTAACCCACCATATTCTTTGAAACCATTATTGCGGTGAATTGAGGAGTACATATTCACTGTATACTTGAACCCACCGGCACACTCAACCTCCCATTATCGTTTTGTCTGACTGTGTGACCTTTCACATTTGACCTCAACTGGAGTGTGAGGGCTTGTATTCAGGAGGCCCATAATAGGCACACTTGATACTGTGTTTTTGTATGAGGTATTGCATCATGTGCTAATGCCCAAGTGTTGGTGTATTATTATGACATGTATGTTCTTATTACTTATTTATACATGTTGTGATAAGATGATGTCATGATAATGTCATCACTGAATATCATTATTGTCTTTTTTAGGCATTTTAGGCATTATAATACAGTAGAAAGATGTCCATAGATTACAAGGTATCCTGATACATATACTGGAATATCCTAATAATTTACTAACTGTTTAAGGTACAATATTTACATAATCTTCCATACATAATGTACACAGCCTTTTCCTTCGTATAGGGTTGTCAATGTAACATCCTATTGGATATACTGAAATATACAAGTATCCTAAATTATACTGAAATTTCCAGATAGTATACTGAATGTTTATGTTTACATTATAGTATACATAATATTAGTATACCTATTTCGTTTACACAGGGTTGTCAATAGTGCTACCTGGACCTACTTCCTGAAGTTACTTCCTGAAGCTACTTCCTGCAACTAGCTCCTGAAGCTACTTCCTGCAACTACTTCCTAAAACTACTTCCTGTTTGTAGTTCCTACCACTTCCTCTAGTCAACACTGCTTAGAGTTCCAGATGGAACCTCCGGAGAAACGTACCAACTATTTTGACACACTCCTCCCCAAGAGCCACGCCCACACACCATCCGGTGCCACATTGACTCCACCTGTAACAACCACGCCTCTCTCTTTGTCACCTTCCAACTCCCCAACCTCGACTTCCAAGAAAAAAGACCATCGTTACGTGAATTTAGTTGCTGATGAGGGGCCTTTGTCTCCAACTACACTTCCTTCGAGCTTGACCCCTTCGGCTTCAAGGAAGGGGGACCAGTGTTATGTGAATTTTGTTGCCAACAAGGATATCCCCGGGGACACAAAGAAAGGTGTGGCCACGCCTACATCCCTGCCCCCTTTGTCCGCTACTAAGAAGAAAAATCATCGTTATGTGAATTTAGTGGATGATCCAGATGTCACCGAAGGCACAGTCAAAGTGAATGGTTGTGATCTTCTTGTGTCCAAGAAGAAAGATGTCGCCATGGAAATCCCCAAACCTCCTTGCAGTGATGTGATGTTGTGTGTGACGGGAGCATCAGTGGGCACGGTCCCTGTCATTCCAAAGGACCCTCCCACTGGTATGCGTGTGATGTCTTCGTATGAAAACCTTGAATTAATACCAAACGGCTCCCGACCGAGCAGCTCTGTGATTGGTTCCGAGAGAGCATCCTCCATCAGTAGCAATTCTACCATATCTTCACGAGCAAGTCCAGTCTATGAGAACTTCATCATCCAGGACAAAGACACACCCACCAGCCGACCTCCTTCAAGCCACTCCCTCTCACCCCAACCAAAGGAGGACTGGGTGCCCCTCCACTCGAAGAAGCGTCTCTCCAGTCATCACAAGTCTCAATCACTTGACCTACACACCATTTTACCATCAGGAGATCCTTCTTCAACGGGATATCGTAAAGAAGACACCTCGCCTCATGAGAGAGATGTTGATTCCTCTCCTTCAAAGACTTACTCTCACAAGTGTAAAAGCAAATCACTTTCTCCTTTTCTTTTAAGAACCCCGCTGAAGACATCGTCTTACGAGAACATTAGTGTTATCACTTCAAGTAAGACGTCTGATGGTAATGATGATAGCAAACGTGATAGTAAATTGATCGTGAGTCGACTATCAACTCATTCTGAGACAGCACTTCAGGTCCTTGGTGAACCAAACAAGGATCGCAAGATGGAGAGACGCAGTGAAGGGAAAGATTCGCTCGTGTGGATGGATTTCAGTCGCACAGGGAGACGTACACAGAGCGAGAAAAGGATGGCAGATAAGCGAAAGTCAAGGAGCGTGGATGACTTGCTGTGGACACTGGAGGAGACGTCTGATTCTTCACCGCATCGTCCAAGATCGAATGCGATGTCCGAGAAGAAGGACCCCGGCATCAAAGAAGCTTGGAGGAGGAGCCATCAGTTTCGCTTTTCTATCGGTGGAATGCTACAGGAGATAAGTCCGAAGAATTCCCACAAGAAACCTCTCAACTACATTCAAGTTAGTTTCCCCAGTGACCCCGAGGTGGACGCCCAGACTCACAACCGCCCACGCACCTCGGGATCCCCAGTAGCTTTCAAGATAATTGGGAAGGAATCGACGGAGAGGGTGGAATACGTGGAGATTGACCTTAGGGCAACCAAAGCCATCAACAAGACCCTACGAGAAAGGAACGAGGAGTTGAGAAAAAAGAGAGACCAGATGTCCAACAAGAGTGTCAGATGATGTTAACTCTCTGTTTTGAAGTGTACCAAACATTTCTGTTACTTATGAATACGATCACTTATATGATATAATTGTACATCAACCTTTTGTAATTTTTTTCGATGTTTCAAATTTTGTATTATATTTTTGTTTCCTTGCTGCTCTGTACATGGAGCAGACGTGGTGTGCTTGTTGTGATCATCAAATTTGTCTCTGCTGACTCTATCCTGCCCCATTGTATTTTGATATCAATTTATATGTATACGCTTGATTGCTGCAATGTGAATAATCGCTTTATTCTTATTTAATAAGGTGGACTATATATCATGTTCTGACAATCTTAATATAGGAAGCAACAATTGTACGTGTGTGATTTTACCCATAATATTGCTTGGTGTCTCAATATCACATGATGTATTCCGCTGGTTTGAGCTATAGACCTGGTTGTACATTCAATTATATACAGTTAATACTTGTTAATCCAACACAATTCATTTCATTAATGAGTTTGGCGGATTAACTAGATACCAATTAGTATATACTTGTATAATTATAATATTGGTACTGGGAAATTGTGGTGGATTGAAAGGTTTGGCAGATAAAGCGGTGGCGGATTAACAATACTTTACTGTACTAGTATCCATAATATGTATGTATACAATATAAAAACCTTATTATTATCGAACAGAGATTTTATAGAGTACGAAATAATGAGCGTCCTTACGTCACGATCAATATCACGTGATCTATACCTGCACGCCCGGTCACAATGGCTGCATCCTTCAAGCACTCGTACGACAACAAGGAGTATTCGTTCGTCAATAAAGATGTCTCCAAATTTGTTTGTGCCATTTGCCAACAGATACTTTACGAACCAGTTCAAACTAGTTGTGGACACCTGTTTTGTGGTAGATGTTTGAAGAGAGTACGATCGAAGAACTGCCCTTCTTGTCGAGCAAAATTCGTTAGAGAACCACTTGAAGACAAATTCAATGAAAGGGAGATCAGAAACTTGATAGTTAAATGTCAGAACAGCTCCAGAGGGTGTGAGTGGGAGGGAGAACTAGGTAATGTTGAGTCCCATCAAAATGGTGTCTGTGGATACCAGTTGGTGCAGTGTGGCAACATGTGTGGAGTAGAGATGGAGAGGAGAAAGGTTGAGAAGCACAAGAAAGACCATTGTGAACTGAGATTGTATGAGTGTCCTTATTGTTCATTGTATGAGGATACATACAAGAAAGTAACAAGTGAACACTTGAAAGAATGCCCTATTTTTCCTCTTGACTGTCCCAACAACTGTGGAAAGAAGAGAATTATTAGACGGTACATGTCATTTCATCTTCGTGAATGTCCAGAAAAAGTGGTTCCATGTAGGTACCAGTCCCTTGGGTGTAAGGTGAAGTTACCATGGAAACAGATGAAGGACCACCTAAAAGACAAGGATGGTCATCTAGAGCTCTCCTTGTTCACAGTAGGTGAACTCACTCAATCCCTCAATATTCTCACCCAACAAATGGATTCAGTCATGCTAGCCCTCAATCAGCAAGGAATCAAAGTCCCTGGCATCTCTCATCCACAGACAGTGCAGTCTTGGTTGAAGGTAGACCAGTTTCCTCGATTCCCTCCATGTTCTGTCAAGATCAATATTGATGGGAAAGATGCGGCTTATATTCTTACTCGATGTGGCTACAAGCTTAAACTTACATTAGGTGATGCCACTTCTGTGTCAGGTTTTTTTGCTTCTCTATTATCAAAAAGACACCAGACAAAAAGTGACCTTTGTCAGGTTCACATTGAGTGTACCGATGAAGAAGACATGCATTCCTTGGTATGGCCCATCAACCTGGAGGCTACAGTGTTGTTGTTGAACCCGGAGGAGGATAAGGACCACATCCCTGTAAGAGTATCCGGTACACTGAGTCACCCTGGAGATGTTGTGAGCAAATATGCATTTTGCATTGCTGACCATGTCATGCTGAAGTGCGGCAAACCAACATCTCACTTTGTTCGAGTAGAGGAGGTGAAAATCTCACAAACATGACTATGTATTCCAGACATGTCTGCATGTTGTTCACATCATTTGTATGCATTAAACTCTGTGTGCTGTGAAACTTGTATGTACGTGTGTGTACACAGAGAACATATTATTTAGAAGTATTTTATAGTGATTATTTCTAAGTCTACTATTCTTGAGCTTCTAGCTTACATTTGTGACACATGTTTCAAATTTTGTATTATATTTTTGTTTCTTTGCTGCTCTGGACATGGAGCAGACATGGTGTGCTTGTTGTGATCATCAAATTTGTCTGTGCTGACTCTATTCTGCCCCATTGCATTTTGATGTCGATTTATACATATACACTTGATTGCTGCAATGTGAATAATCGCTTAATTCTTATTTAATTAGGTGGACTATGGATCATGTTCTGACAATCTCAATATAGGAAGCAACAATTAACATCTGTGCATCTGTGATTTTATCCGTATTGTGCATATATATTGCATGGTTTCTCAAACATCGTATGATATTATACATGTGGGTGTATCCTGTTGGTTTGAGCTATAGACCTGGTTAATTGTGCTATTATACAGTTAATACTTGTTAATCCACTACAATTCATTTCCTTAATGAGTTTGGCGGATTAACTAGATACCAATTAGTACTTGCACATTATACAGTGGAACCTCTCTATTAAGGACACTTTGGGGCCTTAATTTTAGTCCTTATTACAGAGGTCTCCTCAATTCAGAGGTCATTTAATACACTACAGTACTACACTGGGACACAGAATGGTGTCCTTATTATAGAGGTTTCCACATTTCAGAGGTTTGTAATAGAGAGGTTCCACTGTATTGATAACGTCACGATCAATATCACGTGATCGATAGTCACTCCCCCAGTTACAATGGCTGTATCCCTCAAGCACTCGTACGACAACAAGGAGTATTCGTTCGTCAATAAAGATGTCTCCAAATTCGTTTGTGCCATTTGTCAGGAGATACTTTACGAACCAGTTCAAACCAGTTGTGGACACCTGTTTTGTGGGAGATGTTTGAGGGGAGTACGATCGAAGAACTGTCCTTCTTGTCGAGCAGAGTTCGTTAGAGAACCGATTGAAGACAAGTTCAATGAAAGGGAGATCAGAAACTTGATAGTTAAATGTCAGAACAGCTCCAGAGGGTGTGAGTGGGAGGGAGAACTAGGTAATGTTGAGTCTCATCAAAATGGTGTCTGTGGATACCAGTTGGTGCAGTGTGGCAACAAGTGTGGAGCAGAGATGGAGAGGAGAGAGGTCGAGAAGCACAAGAAAGACCACTGTGAACTAAGAATGTACTTGTGTCCTTATTGTTCATTGCATCGGGATACATACAAGAAAGTAACAAGTGAACACTTCAAAGAATGTTTTAGTTTTCCTCTTGACTGTCCCAACAACTGTGGAAAGAAGGGAATTTGGAGAGAGAACATGTCATCTCATCTTGCTCTATGTCCAGAAGAAGTGGTTCCATGTAGGTACCAGTCCCTTGGGTGTAAGGTGAAGTTACCATGGAAACACATGAAGGACCATCTAAAAGATAAAGACGGTCATCTAGAACTTTCCTTGTTCACAGTAGGTGAACTCACTCAATCCCTCAATATTCTTACTCAACAAATGGATTCAGTCATGCTAGCCCTCAATCAGCAAGGAATCAAAGTCCCTTGCATCTCTCCTCCACAGACAGTGCAGTCTTGGTTGAAAGTGGACCAGTTTCCTTGTTTCCCTCCGTGTACTGTCAAGATCAAGACTGATGGGAAAGATGCGGCTTATATTCTTACTCGATGTGGCTACAAGCTTAAACTTACATTAGGTGATGTCGCTCATTTTTTACCTTTTTCTATGCGCATTGGCTTAGCAAGACGTTATGGAGGAAGTAAACTTGACTTTTGTCAGGTTCGTATTAAGTGTACCGATGAAGAAGGCATGCATTCCTTGGTATGGCCCATCAAACTGGAGGCTACAGTGTTGTTGTTGAACCCGGAGGAAGATAAGGACCACATCCCTGTAAGAGTAGCCGGTACACTGAGTCACCCTGGAGATGTTGCCAGTGAAGATGCATTATGCATTGCTGACCATGTCATGCTGAAGTGCGGTAAACCAACATCTCACTTTGTTCGAGTAGAGGACGTGAAAATCTCACAAACTTAACTACGTATTCCAGACATGTCTGCATGTTGTTTACACCATTTGTATACATTAAACTCTGTGTGGTGTGAAACTTGTATGTACATGTGTGTGTATAGAGAACATATTATTTAGAAGTATTCTAGTGATTATTTCTAAGTCTACTATTCTTGAGCTTCTAGTTCACATTATTAGTATGTAGTATTTGATTTACCTATCAACTGCACAAGAATGTGTATAATTTTTGTAATTTAAAACTATTAAATCAGTAATATATTATGGAATTTATTTTCATGCAGGATATAATAATAGACATCATACATACTATTGAAAGGAAATAACATACTATTGAAAAGAAATGAGAGATGGTCAAGTATAAATTAGATCTTAGCTTCGTTGATGGTGTATAGCATGGAATCCGGTGTATTAGGGAATCGGTGGATTCTGGACCCTCTGATGCACATGATTGAGGATCTGATAAGGCTAAAGTTGAGCTGACATACATTTTATACTTGTTCTTCTGTTAGTAGCAGTACTTTTTGTAATTTCTAACAATTTTAATGCAGTATTATTTGACGTGGTAGATTTGTACATCTGTATATTTATCATAATATAGCTGGGGATCAGCTGTAATTTTCAAATCAATTATCAGTACATTGCTATGGCAACTTATTGAATGTATAACTGGAGTGGTCATACCGGGAACCCCTATTGATCGATCAATTGATTAATTGTTCCAGCACTAACTTGTACACATCGATATCGTATATGTATAATATCTATCACAGAAGCCTGTAAAGATCATTGTATATGTTTTCAATGTAATGCAAATTGAGAAGGGAGTAATTCATTTATGTTGCGTAAGTATTTGGTGTTATGTATTGTGTGTTATGTGTGTTTTCTGTATATACAGGTCCATTAGTAGATTGAATATTATGTTTTTTTGTTTACGTATATAATATGCGCATGTACATTTCTGTGTTGATGGTTCATTTACTTCATATGCATGTGTGTCTTTATTTTATGATGCTAGGCGTTCGTATATAAGTGTCAATGTACGTATGTGAGTATATGTACATATTATGGTATCATTGCAATCACACATGTATAATTATGTGTGTGTACGTACGAGTATCTGTATGTATACGTATACGTATATGTACGGATATTCTCGTTAATCTGTCACAGTTCCTATGGCGGAATAACGAGTCTGACAGAATAACTGGATATTTATTAATACTTGTATGTATATTGATATTGGGACATTATGTTGAACTGAAAGGTGTATGTGTGTGTGTGTGTGTGTGTGTGTGTATGTGTGCACGTGTGTGTGTGTATGTGTGTGTGTGTGTGTGTGTGTGTGTGTGTGTGTGTGTGTGTGTGTGTGTGTGTGTGTGTGTGTGTGTGTTTATTTTGTTCAAGCATCTGAAATGTGCTTTGTGTGAGTATTTGTATGTGTTTTTTTCAGTTTCACCAACAATATCATGTACCCAATTAGTTGTATTGCAATTGATTACGGTTTCTTACAATTGATATACATCTCTACATTGGTTATAATATGACGTGCGAATATACAAATAATACAATTTAATATTGTCACTAATACTATACAAACATGTAATATCAACGCAATAATAATTACAATAATATAGTGACATTCGATACAGGTACATACGACATAGGACACGTATAATTACGGATCGTGTTCAATCTTGCGTATCTTCGATTCTCCCCTTTAATCGTCTCCACTCCAAGCCCGCGGTACGGACCACAGTCGAGAGAATTGTTTTCAGCACTTTACAGAAAAGAAGATACAGCTTCGTTGGTCGGTCTGAAGGGTCCCTTGTGACAGGTGACGGTACCACAGTAACCGAAGGTTAACGCGATGCAAACGGTTCGTGAAGATGTTTGTAGTACAGTGTTTACTAAAATTACGGAGGTACACGAACGGGTTACAAACCTGTTCCCCTTTCTTGTGTCCACACTGAGTGTTGGTCGTTTGTATTACTGTTCTTACATGCGGAGAACCTTGTGTACTGTACGTACGTACGTACGGTGACATTGTTACCAGATGTGATCGTGTTTCTACCAATCTGTGTAATGGGTGAATAGGTGTGTGTGTGTGTGTGTGTGTGTGTGTGTGTGAATTCAGACACCCCTACAATTAACAATCTACAACCATAATTATAATTGCCACACACAAACACAGTGTCACACACACACACACACACACACACACACACACACACACACACACACACACACACACACACACTAAACTGTCCAGTTCTCAACTGATTATCGTGTTTTAATATTTGTTCAGGGTCATATGATTGTATCTTCACCAAATATGTCCAGTTTGTAATTAAATGTCCTTCCTTTGTAGTAAGAATGTATACCTAATGACCTATTGTTGGTCCAAGTACATGTACAAGTGTATAAATATAGAATACACTCCATCCTGTGACTGTCACATGATATGAGTGTGCAGGGAGCAGAGTAAGTCACATGCTACTCACATGACTGTCAGCTGACTTCATTATTAGAAATACTATCATGCATGTACGCACGTGTGTATGTCTCAATACTGCATGCATATTTGTGTATATTTCACTATGCACGCTATGTAGCTCATTGGATTCTCGTTCGACGTAACACTTTGTCCACCAAATCTTTTTATCTGCCGTCCACAATGTTAAATACTACTATAATATACAAGTACTTATGAATATACAGTTATTCTGCCAAATGCATTAATCCACCTTATGTTTTGGGAACGAACTGTGGCGGGTTAACGAGTATTCACTGTACATATGCTGCAGTGTACATGAACGCTGCAGTGTACGTGAACGCTGCAGTGTACGTGAACGCTGCAGTGTACGTGAACGCTGCAGTGTACGTGAATGCTGCAGTGTGCGTGAATGCTGCAGTGTGCGTGAATGCTGCAGTGTGCGTGAATGCTGCAGTGTGCGTGAATGCTGCAGTGTGCATGAATGCTGCAGTGTGCGTGAACGCTACAATTCCTAGAAGAAGACAGTGTATGCAATTCACAGTACGTAGGTGGAAACCCAGCAAGGTGAACACCTTTGAGACAAATTTCTGCTTAATACCAACCAGTTTTTAAGCCATGTTTGGTTTGCGGTAGTAGTGTACATGTAGATTTACATTTATCAGTACCATTGGTGCAATATGAAAGGAGAATTGGGGGAGATGGTTGCTGTGGTGGCTTCGTGGCTCAGTGGGTAAGACGGCTACAGTCAGACACCCTGGGTCGAAGTCCTGCAGTTGCCGGTTTTTCTCTTTTCTCCATTCTCCCCGAGCAGGTTGGGTTCCAATGAAACTTCTATAGTGGTGTGTATCTAGTTAGCAAATCCTGGTAAGAAGAACATCTGATAACAATGACTGATTTTGTAGGTCCCTTGTAGTTTGTCTTAACAAGTTTCCACTGTACTTCACAATACAGTGTTGTATGCATAGCCAGCGGCCAGCTATATTGCAAGCTTCTCTTCACAGTAGTCTGACACACCCATGTGGAAACGAAGCATTTGTTGTTGACATTGTGGACACCTTTAGTCTCAACAAGTGTCATTTGAAGATGAAAACTTGTGTGTGAAGTACGTACTTTCAGTGGTGGGAGTTTTCCAGCTGATCGCTTCATTGACAGTTGTCACATTACCCATTACACAGCTCTTCAATACTTTGCCTCGGTCAACAACAGAGCTCATACCTGCTTTATCCTAGTGTGTGGGTGATTAGTGGTTGGATCAAAAGAAGTAGCACATTGTCACTCCCATGTCACACCTGCTGCATACTACAACCCCATATACAGTGAAACCTCGCTAATCCGACACCTCTATATCCAACATTCTCTCTAACCCGACCATTATATGAGGTACAGTCACCATACATAAGTATGGTAAGAGGCACTCCATAATCCAACAACCTCCTAATCCAACATTATTCTCAGGTCCCATTGAGTGTCGGATTAGAGAGGTTTCACTGTATTATATGAATTAGCCTTGTAAACCCTATCATAGACTACCATATGTACTGTATTATGCATGTACTATAGGTCCAGTTGTAGTAACTGGTTCTTCGGCAGCCTCTATATTATTTTCATTTCAACTTCCGGTATGTAACGCTTGTCTGCTGTTCCTACTCATAACCGTAACAATAAATTTATATTATAATTTATAATGCGTGAAGAAAGATAGCTGATTTCAAACACTGATAATTATTAGAAATTGGGCTAGAATTCGTGTGCTGAATGTGATAACTTGAGCAAAGGTTCTTCTGAACCTAAGAAAGATGCCCAAGTAATGTGAGTGCGGAGGGGGCAGCCCCACGACTTTTTGAACTCGAATTACTTGTCTTAAACAAAGTAAGAACTAATCTGGACAAATCACTCATTTAATACAGACTATCCAAATTGTCATACCGTAAGGCGGGAAATTTTTGCGAGGTTTTATTTTCGGCTTATTCACGATCGATCGAAATTCATGAAAATTTCGCCACGTGGAAATTCATCTAGACTGTTCCAAAACCTGACAGTCGCAGTGAAAACGCGAAAATAAAACCGCAAAAATTGCTTTTCAAGCTAAAACGTGAAATTTTCTTCTGCAAAAATTTCCCGCTCTACGGTACACTGTGGACAGGATAGGACTATCCCATACAATGTTGCATACATTGTATCCTATCTCCAAGTGTGGGATTGTTTCAACTCATACTTCCTGGTGTGAAAGTACAATTGTGTTTATTTTCATACACTTCTTGAAACCTTATCAATTCACTATTGAACTTGTAAACAATAGCCCATTGTGTACAATACAGCAGACTTGTCATTCATTTGTATAGTATGTACGTAGGTTTGTATAGCACTTGTATAGCACTACAACTGAGAATGTGTGTGTGTGTGTGTGTGTGTGTGTGTGTGTGTGTGTGTGTGTGTGTGTGTGTGTGTGTATGTGTGTGTGTGTGTGTGTGTGTGTGTGTGTGTGTGTGTGTGTGTGTGTGTGTGTGTGTATGTGGTGTGTGGGTATTTGTGTATAGTATGTACAAAGTTTTGACTCTTACGTACATTCACATAGGGTACATATTCTCAACAACCTAATTTCCCTTTCAATTTATTCAGGGAAGCAAAAAACGTTCTAAGCAAGGACACTTGGAGAAGTTCAGTGCAAAACGACTGACATCTTTCTTCAAACCAGGATGGGAAATATACTACTTCCAACTAGTTGGAGGATCCTACCTTCAGTACTTTCATAAGGGAACGGTGTGTGTGTGTGTGTGTGTGTGTGTGTGTGTGTGTGTGTGTGTGTGTGTGTGTGTGTGTGTGCTGTTTATGTGCCTGTGTGTGTGTGTGTGTGTGTGTGTGTGTGCTGTTTATGTGCCTGTGTGTGTGTGTGTGTGTGTGCTGTTTATGTGCCTGTGTGTGTGTGTGTGTGTGTGTGTGTGTGTGTGTGTGTGTGTGTGTGTGTGTGTGTGTATGTGTGTGTCTGCATTTGAATATGCTATCCGGCTTATCTGCACACACGCATACACACTTCAAATCCTTAAGGAGTGTTGTCTGTATGCAAATGAGCTCCTTGGCACCAACTCATCACCAGAGGATCAGCCCCATCCTTTAGTGCTCATGTTACAGGTGCTGCCCCATTCACTACAGAGGATTCACTGTTTTCCTCTTTCCACTGGGCTGTATTCACTCGTGCACGTCCAGACAGTTCTGGTATATGGTCCAGCTCATTGGCTGACCTCCTTGTGACACACCCGACCCATTGAGGCCTATACGACCAAATGACCCCTCACCTCTTTAACATTCATTGTGACTTATCTGAAGCCCACCTCGTGTGTGCTCATGTAACTGTTATATCCATGTCTACTACAGTATATGTGTACACTATATCTCCACACAGTCCACTGTCCTCTATATCTCCACACAGTCCACTGTCCTATATATCTCCATACAGTCCACTGTCCTCTATATCTCCACACAGTCTACTGTCCTCTATATCTCCACACAGTCCACTGTCCTCTATATCTCCACACAGTCCACTGTCCTCTATATCTCCACACAGTCCACTGTCCTCTATATCTCCACACAGTCCACTGTCCTCTATATCTCCACTCAGTCCACTATCCTCTATATCTCCATACAGTCCACTGTCCTCTATATCTCCACACAGTCCACTGTCCTCTATATCTCCACTCAGTCCACTGTCCTCTATATCTCCATACAGTCCACTATCCTCTATATCTCCATACAGTCCACTGTCCTCTATATCTCCACACAGTCCACTGTCCTATATATCTCCATACAGTCCACTGTCCTCTATATCTCCACACAGTCCACTGTCCTCTATATCTCCACACAGTCCACTGTCCTCTATATCTCCATACAGTCCACTGTCCTCTATATCTCCACTCAGTCCACTGTCCTCTATATCTCCACACAGTCCACTGTCCTCTATATCTCCACACAGTCCACTATCCTCTATATCTCCATACAGTCCACTGTCCTATATATCTGTACACAGTCCACTGTCCTCTATATCTCCATACAGTCTACTGTCCTCTATATCTCCATACAGTCCACTGTCCTCTATATCTCCACACAGTCAGCTGTCCTCTATATCTCCATACAGTCCACTGTCCTCTATATCTCCACACAGTCAGCTGTCCTCTATATCTCCACACAGTCTACTGTCCTCTATATCTCCATACAGTCCACTGTCCTCTATATCTCCACACAGTCCACTGTCCTCTATACCTCCACACAATCCACTGTCCTCTATATCTCCATACAGTCCACTGTCCTCTATATCTCCATACAGTCCACTGTCCTCTATATCTCCACTCAGTCCACTGTCCTCTATATCTCCACTCAGTCCACTATCCTCTATATCTCCACACAGTCTACTAAGCCCCACAAACAGCTCTACATGTCGGAATTGTTCAGTATTGAGAGTAAAGACGATTTCGAAGGTAAAAAGTACTGTTTTGAATTAGTGATTTCTGGCAAGACTGGTAGCAAGGATACCTGGATGTTGGCAGCTAAGACCAATGTGAGCTGTGTGTGTGTATGTGTGTGTGTGTGTGTGTGTGTGTGTGTGTGTGTGTGTGTGTGTGTGTGTGTGTGTGTGTATGTGTGTGTGTGAGCTGTGTGTGTGTGTGTGTGTGTGTGTGTGTGTGTGTGTGTGTGTGTGTGTATGTGTGTGTGTGTGTGTGTGTGTGTGTGAGTGTGTGTGTGTGAGTGTGTGTGTGTGAGTGTGTGTGTGTGTTTTATGCACTACAGCATCACTTACGTATTTTCACTCCCCACACACGCACACACACACACACACACACACACACACACACACACACACACACACACACACACACACAGGAGGAGAGAATAGCTTGGATGGAGGCCATCAAACCAGGATCATCTGCAGACATGTTGCCTTCTAGAGAAACAGTGGTTAGTCTGTGCTTTCCATGTTCAAGGCATACTGTATAATGCATCATATGATCTGTACACTGTACAGTGGTTAGTACACTAGGCACATACGTACTACTGCTTATTATGGTAACCACTCTGCACATACATACGTTTTTATGGACTGACCAAGTGACTTAAATTGTAGACAAAATGGAGGCTAAAATCTGGCTATGCAAGCCTAATGCCATGATGTTTCCAGGTTTATCCCCAGATAGTACCAACATCATCTACATTCGTGTGTTGTTTCACGTCTTGTGTTCAGGTGTCTCCAACTAGGGAACCTCCAACACATCCATCTCACTCCTCAACACTCCAACCTGTTTCTCAGTCCAATTCTTCATCGTTCAGACCAAATTCTCCATCAGGCAGACTGCATTCTCCATCAGGCAGACCGTATTCTCCATCAGGAAGACCACATTCTTTACCACACCCGCTACAACGTGACCACTCCCACATGACCCCTTCTTCCCTAGCAACAAGGCAGTCCGATATACCCCCACCTTACCAACAGCAGAATCCATATCCTCACTCTGAGATGGTGGACCAACAGCCTATGATCGAGCGGAGTCCGAGTCCCAGATATTCATGTCCACCTGGTATGCTGGAGAACGAGTCTGGAAACATGCCATCAGGATACCAGTTCCAACACTCAAATAATGAATTCAGTACGGAAATAGCCCCGGAAAGTGTACACCCTAGTCCACTAAAGAAAGATGAATCTGAAGTTGGAATGGGTATTCAAACTGGAAATGGAACCATGCAGAATCAATCACCCTTATATGGAGTTGGTGGAGGTAGTAATCTGTTACCTCCTCAGCCAGAGTGAGTCCAGTCTAGTACAGATTGTGTACTCTTTACACACAGCCGGAGTACATACATATTATGTTACGTCCTCATGTACAGAGTACAGACTGTGTCACATCCACTTGTACAGAGTAAACATTATGTCACATCCTCTTGTACAGAATACAGACTGTGCCATATCCTCACGTACAGAGTACAGACTGTGTCACATCCTCATGTACAGAGTACAGACTGTGTCACATCCACTTGTACAGAGTACAGACTGTGTCACATCCTCTTGTACAAAATACAGACTGTGTCACATCCACTTGTACAGAGTACAGACTCTGTCACATCCTCTTGTACGGAGTACAGACTGTGTCACATCCTCTTGTACAGAATACAGACTGTGTCACATCCTCTTGTACGGAGTACAGACTGTGTCACATTCTCTTGTACAGAATACAGACTGTGTCACATCCACTTGTACGGAGTACAGACTGTGTCACATCCTCATGTACAGAATACAGACTGTGTCACATCCTCTTGTACAGAGTACAGACTGTCACATTCTCTTGTACAGAGTACAGACTGTGTCACATCCTCTTGTACAGAATACAGACTGTATCATACTGTCATGTCTGGAGTACAGACTTAATTATTTGTTGTTTATTGTTATTTATTGTTATTTATTGTTTATTGTTATTTGCTGTTAGTGATCGGCATGAGACCAGTGCCGGCTATGAAATGATGCAATCCTTGAATGAATCTGACATTCAGGACCAGAGGCTCGAGTTGATTCGACAAAGAACTTCGTCAGAACCAACGAAGTGAGTGTGATAGGGTGCGTTGTACTTCTACCGAATGTGTGTATGTACGTAGATACACGTGTGGAGTATATTTGCATACTGGTATGTGGAGTGGATATGCATGTGTGTGAAGTATATTTGCATGTGTGTGGAGTATATTTGCATGTATGTGGAGTATATTTGCATGTATGTTTGCATGTGTGTGGAGTATATTTGCATGTACGTATGTTGAGTATATTTGCATGTGTGTACTATGTAGTAGTAGTAGATTTACAATATAACCTCTGTTATCATACATGTATCTGTTGTCCAAAGAGTGTCGATTACAGAGGTACCGCTGTATGCTGTACACAACCACTCACACACACGCCTATGTTGGGTGTCACACACTTCTCAATGTTCTCTGCACGGCCTAGAAATGGCACCAGCTCAAATGCCATAGGACGAACACCCTTGCAAGCCAGTGGAGAGTACCACGTCCCAAAGCCTACTGTAGTCAAGATGAGGTCCACTGACAGCAATGATAGTGCTGGACCGTTCCCACTGCTGGAGTCCAGCCATGATGAGACGACCACGCCCTCCGAGTACCCCGTTCCAAAACCGAGGAAGAATCTCCATTCCCAATCCAATACGGAACTGGAATCCAAACCATCTCCAGTAGATGCAGGTCAGTACTGACCTTATTCTCTACAAATTTCTACAATGGTGTTTCCCATTCCCAATCTAATTTCTTCTACCTTCTCATTTGTAAGCCTCTTTACATATATAGGGGACTGGCTAAAGGTCTTCTAAAGGTCTTCCGAGATTGAATATGTTCTTTTAATCATAGCCTACTGCTATAACATTAAAGCATTGATTTATTACAGAGAACCTTTTTTGGACAAGTGTTCCCAAACAACCCGCAGATATGTTTTTCAACATGACATTTGGGCACAGATGTGTCCACGTATGCAGAAATTGTATTGGTTACAACCATGAACGGTTATAATGGTAGGGAAAGTGAGGAGCCAAGAGCGGTGTTGTAAAGAGGTTGACTGTATACTAGTGTATGGGAGCACTACCAAGGGTGATGTTGTAAAGAGGTCTGACTGTATACTAGTGTATGGGAGCGCTACCAAGGGTGATGTTGTAAAGAGGTCTGACTGTATACTAGTGTATGGGAGCGTTACCAAGGGTGATGTTGTAAAGAGGTCTGACTGTATACTAGTGTATGGGAGCACTACCAAGGGTGATGTTGTAAAGAGGTCTGACTGTATACTAGTGAATGGGAGCGCTACCAAGGGTGATGTTGTGAAGAGGTCTGACTGTATACTAGTGTATGGGAGCACTACCAAGGGTGATGTTGTAAAGAGGTCTGACTGTATACTAGTGAATGGGAGCGCTACCAAGGGTGATGTTGTGAAGAGGTCTGACTGTATACTAGTGTATGGGAGCACTACCAAGGGTGGTGTTGTAAAGAGGTTGACTGTATACTAGTGTATGGGAGCACTACCAAGGGTGATGTTGTAGAGAGGTCTGACTGTATACTAGTGTATGGGAGTGCTACCAAAGGTGATGTTGTGAAGAGGTCTGACTGTATACTAGTGTATGGGAGCACTATCAAGGGTGGTGTTGTGAAGAGGTCTGACTGAATACTAATGCATGGGAGCACTACCAAGGGTGATGTAAAGAGGTCTGACTGTATGCCAGTGTATGGGAGCACTACCAAGGGTGATGTTGTGAAGAGGTCCGACTGCATATTTTATTCATGCTGGAATTAAGAGTACACTCTTAATTGCCATCAGTGATTTTAGTGTTTTAGTTATCAAATATATGCAAGACATTTCTAATCTGCAAGCTTTGTAATTCATATTAATAAGAATCTTATTTTGATTGGGAAATCACTTAGCTATGAAGTTACCTTTCAGGATGCCCACTGATAAGTACATACATGATTTACAAACAAACACAAATCAATGAAAATCAATCAGTTTAAATCAGATTTTTGGCAGTCATTTTCTGGCTGGTGGTAGGGGAGCTGGAAAAACACGTAATTCGAGTTCAAAAACTTGTGGGGCAGCAGCCCCCACACTCGAATTACTTGGGCCTCTTCCTTAGGTTCAGAAGAATCTTCGCTGAAGTTATTGTTCAGTGGAGCTCTGACATACGAATTGTAGCCCAATTTCTAATTGTTAGTGTTCGAAATTGGCCACCTTTTTTGCGCAATATGAATTATAATATAAGTTCATTGTTGCAGTTACGCGTAGGAACATATATTATATACAGTGGCAAACACTTAATATGCCACAATTGGATTTGAAAAATTTTGGCCTATTATCCGTTTTGGCATATAAACCAAACAGTCACCGAATGTCACTGAATAGAATCAATAATTATAAATTAATGAGGATATACATAATAATGGTGATAATAGTAAAGACAAGCACAGCTCCTACTATAACATTAGCAAACAGTCAATGGTGGTAATACTGCAGCAAAGTAGCCTGCACTTGTGACTGTGTAGCACAATAGACAGTGATAAAGTGATAAGTGACAAACTGATAAAGTGACACAAATGAGGTGTGGCATATAAAGTGTTACCTAACACATGGTAATCAATCAATTCGTGTCAGTGTAACAATGGCGGATGGCGGATATGGCGTTTGGCGAATTATATGTATAGTAATTACATACTAATGAATTCGTTCAGGAAAATAGCGGCATAATAAGCGGTTTGGCATAATAAGCGGTGGCATATTAAGCGTTTACCACTGTATATATATACATATATTTTATATAATATGTGTTCCTACGTGTAACCGCACCAATGAACTTATTAATCACTCAATGTACACACAAGCTTGGCACATTGTCTGCCATGATTGATTCTGTCATTTCATGCTGAGGTCAAGGGCCGTTTTGGCTTCGACCAGTGATGTTTATACAGTATATATATATATATATATATATATCATCCGTTACCATAGAAACAGTGCTATTATACAGCAACTTCATAATGTATAAAGCGCTAGCAACAGTATAACACGTTAGCAACGGATGCTATAATGATGCTATAATAAGACATGGGCACAAGGGCATTATGACATATAAAATACCGAGTCCCGAGGGCGAGTGTATTTTATATGTCATAATGCCCTCGTGCCCATGTCTTAACCACTAAATATATCGGACGAGCGTAACATACCGGAAGTTGAAATGGAAATAATATAGGGGCTACTGCAGGCAGCCCCTAAAAACTGCCAGTCCAGGAGATAGAGGCCACTGTATCCCATAATCTCTTCACAGTATTCAGTATAGCACGCCTCCTGAACACTCAGTATTCCCTATTAGTTTTGTCTACATAATTATTATCTATACATTTGTTTATGTTATCCATACAGAATACAGTGTTGATGAGTGTGATTGCAGCTTGTTACACTGTTTACTGTTTGCTTCATCACAACAACCTTGTTCACAGGTTGTTGTGAAAACATAGAAACTCATTAAGACAGGCGTCTGCTGTGCTCTGGATTAATTTGATTCATTATAATGACAAACTGCAGTGAAGAAGCAATGTATGGTCCTCTAGTTCATGTGAAGGTACCTTGGGACATGTTGTGTTCTCAGTATAACTCACTCTCACCACATGATGTTACATCAGCAAGGTGGCTCTCACCCTTGGTGTTCATAGAAAAGTATGTTGGCAGCAATCCAGTTATGCTGTCATCACTCCGGTTGTACTGTCATCACTCCGGTTATACTGTCATCGCTCTGGTTATACTGACAGCACTCTGGTTATGCTATCATCGCTATGCTGGCAGCACTCCAGTTATACTGACAGCAGTCCAGTTATGCTGCCATCACTTCGGTTATACTGACAGCACTCTGGTTATGCTGTCATCGCTTTGGTTATACTGACAGCACTCTGGTTATGCTATCATCGCTATGCTGGCAGCACTCCAGTTATACTGACAGCAGTCCAGTTATGCTGCCATCACTTCGGTTATACTGACAGCACTCTGGTTATGCTGTCATCGCTTTGGTTATACTGACAGCACTCTGGTTATGCTATCATCGCTATGCTGGCAGCACTCCAGTTATACTGACAGCAGTCCAGTTATGCTGCCATCACTTCGGTTATACTGACAGCACTCTGGTTATGCTGTCATCGCTTTGGTTATACTGACAGCACTCTGGTTATGCTGTCATCACTCGGTTATACTGACAGTACTCTGGTTATGCTGTCATCACTCGGTTATACTGACAGTACTCTGGTTATGTTATTATCACTCCAGTTATGCTGTCATCATATTGGTTATGATGTCATCACTC
>OZ026551.1:445000-470000 GCA_964020155.1 Chondrilla cf. caribensis | reverse complement strand
TCTCTCCATGTATCCAGTTCTCTCTCCATGTATCCTGTTCTCTCTCCATGTATCCAGTTCTCTCTCCATGTATCCAGTTCTCTCTCCATGTATCCAGTTCTCTCTCCATGTATCCAGTTCTCTCTCCATGTATCCAGTTCTCTCTCCATGTATCCAATTCTCTCTCCATGTATCCAGTTCTCTCTCCATGTATCCAGTTCTCTCTCTCCAGGTATCCAGTTCTCTCTCCATGTATCCCGTTCTCTCTCCATGTATCCAGTTCTCTCTCCATGTATCCAGTTCTCTCTCCATGTATCCAATTCTCTCTCCCTCCCTCCTTCTATCCAGATTGTAACAGTAAAACAGAATTGATGAACTTTTTGAAGGAGAGTGCACTAATGAATGGTTTCAACCACCCTAATGTCCTTGGTCTGAGTGGGCTGTGTTTGGACAGCCCTCGCAATGAACCTCTCATCGTTTTGCCTTTCATGGCTAATGGAGACTTGAAAGGTTACCTTAGAAACAAAAGAGGGGACTCCCCAAGTGTTGACATCCTCCCAGAAGTGAGTTTATCATCTACTTCATTGTTGCTATCTGACTGTGTGACTGTGTTTCAAAAACAATGCAGTGCATGAATACACACACAGACATGTAATGATGTATTGGTGTGAAAAGAAGAATAGGTTGGCCTCTTGTATGTACACAAACAGGAACATAGAAGCACATGCGTATGCATGCACACACGTGCCACATGCGAATACTCCACTGTTGTGTGTGCGTGCGAGCAGTTCTCATCAAACCTGGACTTATTGGGATATACGACATCATGTGAACACACACACACACACACACACACACACACAGACACACACACACACACACACAGACACACACACACACACACACACACACACACACAGACACACACACACACACACACACACACACACACACACACAGACACACACACACACACACACACACACACACGCACACACACGCACGCACACACACGCACACACACACACACGCACACACACACACACTGGCATACACACACACACACACACACACACACACACACACACACACACACACACACACACACACAGTGTAGGAAGTCTATTATTCTTTTCGTTGTTTAGGGACTATGTGAAAAAACCCTATTGGAGTTTTGTCTTCAAATAGCACAGGGGATGGGGTACCTTGAAGAGAGACACTTTGTACACCGTGATCTAGCAGCAAGAAATTGCATGTGTGTGTGTGTGTGTGTGTGTGTGTGTGTGTGTGTGTGTGTGTGTGTGTGTGTGTGTGTGTGTGTTGTGTGTGTGTGCATACGTGTGTGTTGTGTGTGTACATGATGCTGTATATCCTGTTGAATTCAGGGTTGACGAGGACTTGAAAGTGAAGGTGGCCGACTTTGGGATGGCCAGAGACATACATTCTGCTGAATACTACAAACTCACTCATCGCCAGAAGCTTCCTTTGAAGTGGATGGCTCCAGAGAGTATTTTCGATGGCAAGTTTAGCTCAAAATCCGATGTTGTGAGTTCAACGGGCAACATGTACTGTGTACTGTATGTACTGTAGGCACTGTGTGTACTGTGTGTACTGTGTGTACTGTGTGTACTGCATGTACTGTATGTACTGTTTGTACTGTGTGTACTGTATGTACTGTGTGTACTGTATGTATTGTATGTACTGTGTGTACTGTATGTACTGTGTGTACTGTGTGTACTGTGTGTACTGTGTGTACTGTGTGTACTGTATGTACTGTATGTACTGTATGTACTGTATGTACTGTAGGTACTGTGTGTACTGTGTGTACTGTGTGTACTGCATGTACTGTATGTACTGTTTGTACTGTGTGTACTGTATGTACTGTATGTACTGTGTGTACTGTATGTACTGTGTGTACTGCGTGTACTGTGTATACTGTGTGTACTGCGTGTACTGTGTATACTGTGTGTACTGTGTGTACTGTGTGGACAGACAGAACAGATTTTGTATCGCTTGTATGCATTTCCTAGTGGGCGTTTGGCATCACATGTTGGGAGGTGTACAGTTTGGGAAGAAGCCCATACTCCGGAATGAACCCACCCGACCTCTTACCCTTTATTGACAATGGAAAGCGTCTCGGAAAACCTCAACTGTGTCCAGAGTCCATGTAAGTGAACATGTAACTAAATAACATAATGGAGCGGAGCTGCTCTACAAACTACCCACTACTGGGACCACTGTACAGTGGAACCTCTCTCTAATTCACCCACTACTGGGACCACTCTACAGTGGAACCTCTCTCTAATTCACCCACTACTGGGACCACTCTACAGTGGAACCTCTCTCTAATTCACCCACTACTGGGACCACTCTACAGTGGAACCTCTCCAATCCACCCTCTACAGAGACCACTCTACAGTACGGTTCAAAAAAAAACAAACGGTAATCTCCTTTACCGTTTTTCAGTTAACAGTTAACGGTTAACCGTTATCCGTTAACCGTTACCGGTAGTTTTTTCATTGCGTAATCATTGATACGCAAGCGTATATTACTAAATAACAGCTGCGAATTGCGTAACTCATGAACGATCCGTCGAAGAGTCGGTCGACAAGATCCAGGAGGACGGAGAGATGTTCCCACGTCTTTTTTGCTTTTGAATCGTTACTCAAACACTCGCCTTCGATACTTTAAGACCTTGTTTTTCAACGATTAAGAATTTATAACGTACCATTGACGGTTATCCGTTAACGGTTATCGGTTAACGGTTACCAGAAATCAGTTAACTTCTAACCGATAAGCGTTAACTGTTACCGGATTAACAGGTAACTTTTATCTGGTAACGTTTAGTTTTTTTTGATCCGTACCGTACAGTGGAACCTCTCTAATTTATTCATTACTGGGACCACTCTACAGTGGAACCTCTCTCTAATCCACCCACTACTGGGACCACTCTACAGTGGAACCTCTCTCTAATTCACCCACTAATGGGACCACTCTACAGTGGAACCTCTCTAATTCACCCACTAATGGGACCACTCTACAGTGGAACGTCTCTTAAGCTTCACTATTTCTGTGTTTTCTCCAGGTATTCTACTGTTCTTTTGTTGTGTTGGGACAAGAGCCCCTCCAAGAGACCTTCCTTCCAGTCCTTGGTATCCACGATACAGGTCATCTTGTCCTCTTCAAACTCTTTGTATGTTAATTTTTAGAAAAAATTGGACTATTACACCGGTGATAATAATTTTCGATTTGTGCATTCCAGTGTTGTAACTTGTTTCTGCTAAGCCCATGAAGTATGTGCTAATGAATCCTACTTGAGTTTTATATGATTTGGCATTGTTGGTTTGTTCGAATGCCGAGTAAATCATACATTATCAAAATAATAATAATAGTAATATTTTTTGTTTTGTGATTGAGTTTGTGATATGAATTATTACAATGACTGCTTACAATTAATGCAATTCGGTACAATGCAATAATATACTTGTAATTTGAGGCTATAATGTAATTATAATGTCAATATTATAATTATCAACATAATAATATTATATTAAAATTTAATAATAATAATAATCGGTAAAACTTATACATAGTAAACAGTAAAAAATGACAACATTGATCACCTTTGATAGCTAGCTGAAATTCATTGCAGGGCTACCTCTGCACCATCATAATATCCATTTCAAGTCCTGTATGATCTCCATGTACTGTGGAACCTCTCTATTACGTATTATATGGACACTTTGGGTGGACCTTGATATTAAATTTTTAGTCTTTATTATGGGGGTTTCCTCAATTCAGAGATCATGCACTTAATACACTACAGTTACTGTACTACACTGGGACACAGAATGGTGTCCTTATTATAGAGGCTTCTGCAATTCAGAGGTTTGTAATAGAGAGGCTTCACTGTACTTCTACTACCCCAAATTCAGCAATTAGTTGCTTCAATTATTATAACAATTGAAGGATAGTCTATAGCTCGGATCCATGCAGTTCAAGGTACATGGTATATAGGGATGTATCGTCATACTACTAGTATGGTTTATAACCCGCCTTCGGCGTGAGTTGTATGATATAAGCACGACACCCGAGGGTGGAGTGCTTATGAATAATATTATCATACAATGAGGAGGCGGGTTATAACCGGCTTCTAAACTGATCCTTTTAAGTGCCTCCATACGTGAATATCATACAACGAGGAGGGAGGTTATGCTGCATCTAAACAGATGCTAAGAGCTCTGAAGATTCCAAGTGATTGAAAACTATTCGAATACTTCAGCAATGGATACTTCTGGAGGTTAACCAGTAGTTCCTGTGTTAGAAAATGACACTTATCTGTATTTTCCCACCATACTAAAAGATAGGGCGATATAGCTAGATCTGTATGAAATATACAGACGCGATAAATCCTTTGATGTGGTCACACATCAGTTTAGAATATATAATATAAAGTGCGTGTGTGCATATAATAATTAATTATAATATATATGAGCTCTATAATTTTATTATCATTATAATGTTACAATTATAATCTTTGTATTCTATGTACTCAGAGTTTATGATCATGCATGTATATATTTTTATAAATTAATAAATTATAGGAAATTATCATTACCCCGAGGCATATATTATAGTGAACACAAAATTGAGCATGATAAATGAGGAAAAGCATAAACATGATAGTGGCTACATATGAAAAGCACTGCATGAAGTTTTTCGCTATGTACGTGCTAGGTGACATAGGCTGTGTGCTGTGCGGTATACCTGTAGAGGCATCCACACACACACACACACACACACACACACACACAATTTGGACACATCAACCACTTCTTAAAAGTCAGCCTTATCAACATAAGGAAGGGATTCAATGTCCATGTTCTTCAGAGGGAACCAATCTGGAAGGCTCTCTCCGATCTTCCTCGGTCTCATGTCCCCTTCTCCCAGCATGTCAAAGAGTTGCTTCTCTTCTGTCCCTCGCTTTATCGCCTGGAATGCAGATCGTGAATTTCCAAGATTAATGCTGTCACCATGAAACAACCCCTTTGGTGCCTTGACCCAAAGAGGCTCTATCTCTTGTTTAGGTGTGTTTTCCTTGACACTGCAGGTCAGTAAGAGGTTGAGAAGAAGTGACAGCACGTGTCAGCAGATAGAAGACTCATCGTATAAGCATTAATACGAACATACATCCTCACACATACACAATGCACAGATCTGAACATGCATTGCATACACACACACGCACGCACACACATATGCATGCATGCACACACAAACATACACACACACACACACACACACACACACACACACACACACACACACACACACACACAGTAACAAATTTGAAGTGCTGCTTTATGGGCAAGAACTTTCATATACATTAGGGGAACACTACCATACTTGACCACTTAATAACAGCTCCTCATGTGTGTGTACACATGCAAACACAAAACTAGAAAAATTGAACCCGCAAAATTTACTGTATTAATACTTGTTTATCCTGAACTAATTCAATATCCTTGAAGTCTAATATTATTAATTCAGTGGAATATATTTCATTTTTTTCTGTACCAAGTACATACAACTCATCCAGGCTGGTTATTACACATACATGCACACACACACTCAATGTACTGGAACTTAATCAAATTAATAGTATCAAATTCAAAATCTATTGGTCCTGTAAAGACAGAGTTTGTCAGTTGGTGCTACTGTATCAGTGCATGGAGAAGACCCGAAGCAGTTTTAGGTCTGTCCCAGAAGGGAACGAGACATAAATATGTTGTAGGGTTACCATTTCAGAGAAGAACATATTATACACAGATTTAGATATGGTGATGTTCGGGGAATGATGTCCTTGAATCGATTCTTTTCTAATTTCGCGTCCTGAAACTAAAACGAGTGACTCTAAAATTCCAAAAGACATAGCGGTCTATATACAGTGGACAATAAGTTATAATTTGGGATACACACGACGTTTGACTCTCTTGATACCGGCTATCGAGTCGCCGGAATTCGCGTCAACAACATCTCCACTCGCAGGCCCGCGCCGCACCGCAACACTGGCGACCCAAATCACCCGCCGCGTTACTCTATATTTCGAACTTATTTTCCACTGCGGAAAAGCTTAACCAGTGCGTCATTGCGGACGAGTACCAGCTATTGCAGTAACTCTGGCGTGGACTGTAAAGATGATGGCAATCAGACCATTTGCGCTCCTTAGAAATTCACATCCCGATCCCGTTGGGCCATTTCAAAGAAATGGAAACAAACATCCGAGATGCTCCTGAAGACTTCTTTATCGGGATGAACGAACGGAGATATCGCGGTTCGCTGTCAGGCATAGCCCAAACTCAGAGTTCCGAGCGAGCAAGTATGTCTATAGCTAGGTTGGGGAGTATTCCCAACTAGCTACAAGACCCACAGAGAACATCCAAACTCACTAGTTGATACAGGTTATTTGACAGGCCATATTCTTGTCAATGAGCTCTTTTCTCGAGGCAGACGCGTTCGTATAAGCAAAATGAAGTAGTACAACGACGACGAGGGTCCTTTTATAACTTTGCCCCCAATTATGACGTCAGAGCTCTAATGTAGAAACACATTTCGGTAGGATATAATGTCCATTGAAAAAACAGTGTGTTCAATGCATACTAGCTGTTCGTATTCGCTATGGCATATATTTTTGGTGATATGGCCTGAATAGATAGTACAACGGGACAAAACGAAAAGAAATAATTCATTTTACAGCGGCCATGTCAGGTATTATTGCGCAATAACTAATGACGTTAGAGCGCATTTTCAGCGGTCTGCGTGTTTTGTGTCGACGGTAACCAAAAATAACATTTCCAGAGCTGCACGCGTCTGCTCATAGGCTCGGGACGCGTGAAAATATTTCCCGTGACTAGTTTGTTAAGAACTCAGCGAAATTTTGTTATTGGATGGTAATTATGAGGCGCAGTTCGTTATGTAAGCTTGACTTGCTTTGCAAGCACATGTATACGTAGATCACAATTAATTCTCAATTGTAGTTGATCAAATGTGTACACAACTATATCATCCAAGCAGCTGCACTTAGTTCTTGATTGGTTGTTACCACGTCAAAAAAGCCTTCGGGGACATATTTGGGGTCAATTATTTATTTATTCTTCTATCTAATATGTTAGGTCTGTATATTGCAAGGTATCTACACATAGTGCACACTTCGTTATCAATATAGGCTGAAGGAGATCGTTGTGATATATCAATCAATCAATCAATATTATAAAAGTGCACCACACCATAAGGTGCTAGGACACAGAGGGGTCCAATGTAGCACTCAACAAGATACAATGATAACTGGATTATAATACATAAGAAACAATAAATATATTAATAAGTAATAGGTTATGTACATTACAACTTAAAATAGGCACCACCACATAAATACTCGAAGAAATGTTTACACTTGGAATCAATAAGTCTGTCTCTTCAACAGTCTGTAAGGTTAGCTAACCACATTCTAATAGCGAGTAAAGGCGCCAGACCACCGTACTTGGTAGCCTGGGCATAGGTATCTAGGGTCTATGGTCTGGCGTAGCCGACCCTTGATCCGCCATTTTACTTTGTTGGGGCGGAGAAAGGCTACGCAAGACTACGTACTTGGGGAGGTGGTCTGGGACGAGACCAATCGAGAACCTACGATGTGATGACGCAAGCATCCATAGCCCTTACGTAATACAGAGAAAATGTCTGTTGTGCGGAAGTACGTAGTCGATTTGGGCAGAATTTCAGCTTCAGCCGCGTTTTGTGCATCGATCTTAATTGAATTAGAACTTCTCCAATTCGTCCACTACTGGAACCACTCTTCAGTGGAAAACCTCTTCTCCAAAGTTGACCCACTACTGGGATCATTTCAGTGCAACCTCTCTATTATGCAGTTTGAGCTTCAATCCTAATTGAATTTGAACCACTCTCCAATCCACCCACTACTGGGCCACTCTACAGTGGAAAGGCGCTCTCTAATTTCTTCACTACTGGGACCACTCTACAGTGGAACCTCTCTACTCCACCCACTACTGGGACCACTCTACAGTTGAGTTTTCAGTGGAACCTCTCTAATCCACCAACTACTGGGACCACTCTACAGTGGAACCTCTCCAATTTTATTCACTATTAGAACCACTCTACAGTGGAACCTCTCTAATCCACCCACTGCTGGGACCACTCTACAGTGGAACCTCTCCAATTTTATTCACTATTAGAACCACTCTACAGTGGAACCTCTCTAATCCACCCACTGCTGGGACCACTCTACAGTGGAACCTCTCTCTAATCCACCCACTACTGGGACCACTCTACAGTGGAACCTCTCTAATCTACCCACTACTGGGCCACTCTACATTGGAACCTCTCTAATCTACCCACTACTGGGACCACTCTACAGTTGAGTTTTCAGTGGAACCTCTCTAATCCACCAACTATACTGGGACCACTCTACAGTGGAACCTCTCCAATTTATTCACTATTAGAACCACTCTACAGTGGAACCTCTCTAATCCACCCACTGCTGGGACCACTCTACAGTGGAACCTCTCTCCAATCCACCCACTGCTGGGACCACTCTACAGTGGAACCTCTCTCTAATCCACCCACTGCTGGAACCACTCTACAGTGGAACCTCTCTCTGATCTACCCACTACTGGAACCACTCTACAGTGGAACCTCTCTAATCAACCCACTACTGTGGAATTAGCCACTCTCTAGTTGACCCACCAACATGCCGGACCACTTTACATGCAGTGGAACATCGGTCTAATTTACCCACTACAAGTACCACTCTACAATATCTAGTGGACATACAGTTAATAGTTACCACAATCCAAAATATAGAATAAAGTGCTACTAATGTTTTCAGCATGACATTATACTGCAAAGATTACATTGAGTGTACTTTATGCAAATGCTATATTTATTTTTAGATACTAACAAAGAAGCTGCAATGCTCTAGTATTGTCTGCAGTATTTGTAGACTGTGTGCTGTGCACACCTGTGAACTGTGAAAGTCAACTATTTGGAATTAAGCCTTTTTGACATATGGAAGGGATTCAATGTCCATGTTCTTCAGAGGGAACCAATCTGGAAGCCTCTCTCCGATCTTCCTCGGTCTCATGTCCCCTTCTCCCAGCATGTCAAAGAGTTGCTTCTCTTCTGTCCCTCGCTTTATCGCCTGGAATGCAGATCGTGAATCTCCAAGATTAATGCTGTCACCATGAAACAACCCCTTTGGTGCCTTGACCCAAAGAGGCTCTATCTCTTGTTTGGCTTGTTTTTCTTTGACACTGCAGGTGACAGTAAGAGATTGAGGAGAAGTGAATACATGTATTAGCATAAGACAGGTTTGTACATGTGTACTTGTATGTAAACACGCGCCCACGCCCACACATGAATAAACCCACAATAATATTATTATATATAGGCAAAGGTATGCATGTATGCTCACGCGCATACATCCTACAAGCATAAGTGGATTCATAGTGCGCGACAAAGCTCCCAAAATGTACACAATTCCTAAGGAACACCGCATCCATTCAGCCCCTCGATAGTCAACTGTACGTGTACTAGTCTTCATCTGATTGGCATTATTGAATCAGATCAGTCAATGCTACAGTCCGAATTAATATGCAATTTTTATTGTGACCGCGCATGGGATTATAATTTGATACCAGTACAGGTCCTCTACCGAACAATAAAGTTCGAAAACATGCATATTTACACTATACTACATGTACCAAGGTCTTTATAATTACATTTGAATTTACTGAAATTACACAATACAGCTAGATACAATTCTTTGATTCGTTGCAATAAAGAATCATTCAGGCACCAATTGAAAGACGTTTAAGGTTTATTCAACGTACAGGGACGAATCCTCATTCAATTTAGCACCATCCATTCAAAAAAGTATTTAGTGTACCCAGTTTGGGAGCTAGGATACGCCCTGCACTCTCCAATTTTAGCTTCTGAATTTATCTTTGAGGAAGACGCGCTGAGCTTGAACGAGTGGTTCTTCACAAAAACTTCGAGAAGAGGTATTTCACGACAATCTCTCGAGTGCAAACGAAGTTTCGTGCACGAACCCGACAAAAAACATCTATAACGAGCCATCCCATGTAAAGACAGTTATTGCAGTCAGACCCCTTCATTCATCTTCTTTTACTGTTTAAATTCGTTTTACATTTAATTTATATGTCCTGATCCATGCAAAATTAAAGAAAATCGTTAAAAACGCTTCAAAACAGTTTTTATGCATCGGGAAGAAACGCATTGAGATATCGCGGTTCCTTCCCAGGCCGAGCTCTGAAACTCAAGATGGAGGCATCGAGGACGGAGCTAGCATGTTGGTCACAAAGTAAAGGCATTTCCCTAGCTAGTTCAAAGATCCGGAAAGAACAATTTTAAACTCACTAGTGTTTACAGGTTATTTGACAGGCCATATTCTTGTCAATGAGCTTCTTCCCCAAGAAAGACGACTCGATACAAGCAAGTTATCAAAGGTGAATCACACAAGTCTCGACCACTACAGCCCTTCGACCAGCGATGCGTCAATGATGATGTCAGAAAGCGCGTGACCAGGGTAAAGTGTGGGCCAATATCTACCGAGACGATTTTTTTGGAACACGTATATTACTATCCTTTGTAACAGTAAACTTATATATTCGAATAATGCGACTTATTCGTTCATATTTGTGATATAATCCTATGTGATATGACAAGAGCGATAATACAGTGAACAATATAAAGAAATTAATATATTTGACTTGACCCGTTACTAAGAGGGTTGTGCAATAGCAGATGACGTATTAGCGCACATTTTTAATAATACAATTAGCTCGCAACCTGGGAAGATGTCTCCCGTGCTTTGTGTACACACAGTACACGGCTGGGGACCGGAGAATATCCCTTATGAGGTCTTTGTTACGAATTAAACAATTATATTCTGTCCCAAATGGTGAGACAGAGAAGGAAAAGATTGAATTGCTCTGTAAACACACCAATTACAATTAATCTCAATTATGGAGGATCAAATTACATGTACGTTACTAATTTTCATCCTAAAACATTCACCATGAAACAGTAATTGTGCATACAAGAGCTGTAATGCCATGTACAAAATAAGTACTTTGAAAATAAAACCATGGCAAATTTTGTTTAACAATAATTCGATACACGTACATTTTAATTGATAATAAGTAATAAAACGTTTCATCATTAATGAAATTGATGTGAAGGAATAATGAAAACATATCTATCAATAAAATTGAATTAGTACATTGCCAAGTAGGATTCAAGCTGGACCAAAGCATACAGGATAACAATAGTCATAATCAGCGATTCTGATGTTACAATTGTATACCGCGGGCCGAGTAAGTACATGCACATCGCTGATGTTGATTGTTGACGCAACTGCTTCCCAACTAGCTCACTGCAGTCAGTTAAGATGCTCTCTGTAGCTTCGGTCACCTTATAGAGTTATCCATCAAAAGAGTCTGCACTGACGGAATTGACATCATCCATTCTCTTCAGTGGACTAAGTACATTACATGCATAAAAATATCTGATTTATATCAATAGATAAAGAGAGTGAAGCAATAACTTACAGAAAAAGAATCACAAATTGCGAATTGCTACAATCGGCTTCATCTTGGAATGGGACTTTAGAAATTGGAAATTAACATGGAACATTGAAATTGAAAACACTACCTGCAAGAATAAATTTAAAGTTATCTATTTGATAATGTTGTGATTGAAATGTTTCACGACAACACTCCGATATCATGTATCAGGACATCAGCGCAATAAGTAGTACTTATAGAATCAATGACATATCACAGACAAAATGTACCATTATTCCATCTCAGATGATTACACACCATGCAATATCCTATTTTGGCTATGACCCCTTTTGAAGATTCCCCATCTCACTTGGACTGTTCCTGTCATAACTAACTACTGCATTTGGTAGGGTATACTTCATTAAATTCACTTCGTTATACGTCGCATATGTAAACATTGTAATGTCAACTAGACAGGTATTTTATTGAATTTTAGATAATTTACATGCTCATGCGTATTGATTGTGATAGTAACTGTTATTGAAAATAACAGGTTATTTTATATGCTGTCCAATTATTATTTAACTGTTATACAGATTTGCAGCTGTGTTACGACATTATCAGATAGAAACAGTAAACATTACTTGTTTATGTCAATTCTCAAGTGATGAATCTAGTTATTGGCCTAAACTGGCTCAAAATGAGGAAGCCAATAACATGTTGACATATAATTTGACTGAATTCCAGCTGGTATTTTATTATGGACATATCAACAATTGACCACTTTACAGTCAACACAGACTCATGTCTGCACAATGTTACAAATTATGCTCAATTGTTTGTTAAGTGGGCATGTAAGGGTCACTAATAGTTGACTCTACCTGGGTAGGGTCCACTAATTTGGAGACCCTACCTGGAGTTGTGCTTGTTTACTGTAAATTTATGAAGCAGCTGATAGAAATGCATAACAAATCACACAAAATCCAGTACGGTTAAATAATAATTGGAAGGTATATAAAATAACATGTTAAATATAGCTTTTACAACATTCTTTCACTTTTTGTGACAATATTCTCATTAATAATTATACCGAGCAGGATATATTAAAATTGTACGAATATAGTATATTCCCAAAAATTCTGTCACTAAGTATTTATCACTGCTTTGTTTACTAGAGTGACATATACTGTAGCTTCCAAAAGAGACACATTGAATTACTCCTAAATTTTTGGCATCCCTTGCATACCCTTGGCCATCAGCTCATTTACATTACCCAAGTATTTGTGACAACCACATAAAGATGTACTATAACCAGGCGCGTGTACTACCAGGAGTGTGTACTAACCAGGAGTATGAACTAACCAGGAGTGTGTGCTAACCAGGAGTATGAACTAACCAGGAGTGTGTGCTAACCAGGAGTATGAACTAACCAGGAGTGTGTGCTAACCAGGAGTGTGTGCTAACCAGGAGTGTGCGCTAACCAGGAGTGTGTACTAACCAGGAGTGTGTACTAACCAGGAGTGTTTATTAACCAGCTAGGAGTGTGTACTAACCAGGACTGTGTACCAACCAGGAGTGTGTACAAAATCAGGAGTGTGTACTAAGTCTAACCAGGAGTATGTACTAACCAGGAGTTTGTACTAACCAGGAGTGTGTGCTAACCAGGAGTATGAACTAACCAGGAGTGTGTGCTAACCAGGAGTATGAACTAACCAGGAGTGTGTGCTAACCAGGAGTGTGTGCTAGCCAGGAGTGTGTACTAACCAGGAGTGTGTACTAACCAGGAGTGTTTATTAACCAGCTAGGAGTGTGTACTAACCAGGACTGTGTACCAACCAGGAGTGTGTACAAAATCAGGAGTGTGTACTAAGTCTAACCAGCAGTATGTACTAACCAGGAGTTTGTACTAACCAGGAGTGTGTGCTAACCAGGAGTATGAACTAACCAGGAGTGTGTGCTAACCAGGAGTATGAACTAACCAGGAGTGTGTGCTAACCAGGAGTGTGTGCTAGCCAGGAGTGTGTACTAACCAGGAGTGTGTACTAACCAGGAGTGTTTATTAACCAGCTAGGAGTGTGTACTAACCAGGACTGTGTACCAACCAGGAGTGTGTACAAAATCAGGAGTGTGTACTAAGTCTAACCAGGAGTGTGTACTAACCAGGAGTTTGCACTAACCAGGAGTGTGTACTGATCAGGAGTGTGTACTAACCAGGAGTGTACACAAAATCAGGAGTGTGTACTTATCAGAAATTTGCACTAACCAGAAGTGTGCACTAATCAGCTCTATGTACATAGTACCAGAAGTTTTGTAATAACCAGGAATGTGTACTAACCAGAAGTTTGTACCAACCAGGACTGTGTACCAACCAGGAGTGTGTACAAAATCAGGAGTGTGTACTTACCAGAAGTGTGCATGTACTTACAAGGAGTGTGTACTAACCAGGAGTGTATACTAACCAGGAGTGTGTACTAACCAGGAGTGTGTACCAACCAGGAATGTGTACTAACCAGGAGTGTGTACTAACCAGGAATGTGTACTAACCAGGAGTGTGTACTAACCAGGAATGTGTACCAACCAGGAGTGTGTGCTAACCAGGAGTGTGTACTAACCTGCCAGGAGTGTGTGCTAACCAGGAGTGTATACAAACTAGGTGTATACTAACCAGGAGTGTGTACTAACCAGGAGTGTGTACTAACCAGGAGTGTGTACTAACCAGGAATGTGTACTAACCAGGAGTGTGTACTAACCAGGAATGTGTACCAACCAGGAGTGTGTGCTAACCAGGAGTGTGTACTAACCTGCCAGGAGTGTGTACTAACCAGGCGTGTATACAAACTAGGTGTATACTAACCAGGAGTGTGTACTAACCAGGAATGTGTACTAAACATTGAAAATATCTTGTCTATAATCACAAATCTAAGGTAATACTATGTACCATCAATGTGTCCTACCTCTAGTTAGTAACATGAATGCATTTGTCAGATTGTGTTATTTCAGAAAGTCTGGCAAATTCCACAATGCATATTTAATACCATTGATTGCCATTGTATTACTGTCTTAGACCTCTTGAGTGCGTAAAGTTCAGAAAGAACCAACTCAAATGTTTATTTGCTGGCAAAGTTGTTCATGAGTTACATTTTGTCTGGTCAAGACAGACATGGACTCTATTCCCACCACATCCACATACAAACTGGTATGGACTTCACCTTTACCAGATTGAATGTCATGTATAACTTCATGTCATTGAATAAGAATACTGTCTACATCAGACATGTCCATGGTCAAGGTTTTGGAACAGAAGCAGTTGTAACCATCCATAGTTTGTCTGGAACTATATCAATCAATCAATAATATTATTTGAGTGCATGCACCAGAAGGTGCTAGGACATACCAATGGTCCTTTGTAGCACTGTAACATCAATACACATGCAACATCAGAACTAACTATTGAGTATCTAGTATAATCCATCACAATGACAATAATATAATGTACTATGGTAAATATCTATGGGTGATCCAGCATTCAACTAATAAATTAATCAGGTTGTTCATAGTGAGGCTATAGAATCTGCTAGGTATCATTCTGTGTTACTGTTTGTGTCTCTGAATCAGTTAGTATATTTATGTCATTTGATTGCTATTAGACTACCAATGAATTGTTCTCTGACACACCATGTAGTTAGTAATGTGTTCATTTCACCTGGTTCATCTAATTTAGACTAATACACCAATTTGACGTCCAAGTGCATCTGATTCAATAACAGGATTTCACTCTGAAGTTCAAGGCACCTTTATTATCAAGCGTCAACGAGGTTAAGTGATGTTGACCTTAGTTCGTTAGCAGGGTAAGAAGGTCCAACCCACGGATCTAATTGGTCTAAAGCGTGCCAATGAAATTATTATGTCCAGTTTTCGGCCATTATGCGAATTTTCCGTCGCGACTATCAAAGCCGCGGACAAGATGTCGTCAATCGAATTCCACAGCCACTAGCGGTCAAGCTCGTGGCTACTTAGTAAACAAAAATATTCAGTGTTGAACTTGGTCAAAGGAGACACATGGGATTGGGAATATCGCATTATACTGCTCTGTTCCTACAAATTTTGAAAAATAGCTACATTTAGAAAATTGTGCGTGTCGCAATTAGTCAGGAGCAGTTCAATTCCACATCTGGATCAAAACCTTTAAGATAAAAACAGCAGTTTAAAAGATTATGGAGCAATTGCTGTGTAAATAACTGAAGTTCGTTCGCATTTTGGTTTCGATCATGCGAGTGGTGACAACCGACGAATACGCATTTTTAATGAGGATTATTGGATCATAATGGCCCAAGTTTAATAATAATAGGAGATTATTCAAATGTGTGCAATTGCAAACTGACCGTAGAACAGTATATACCCTCAGAAATGGCAAGATCGACTGCAATCATAAAAGGGGAGGATCGATCGATATGGATCTTTCACCGGATCGCAACTGCGTCGCCATATCGCATAATACAAGAATTATACTGAATAACTTGAAACCACGTGACTATAGAGCACGTGATCAATCGCTCGCCATCGGAACGAGGATAGCCTTGTCAAGCAAATTGGGTTCCATCTGTGATGTTCACTCCTTCTGGAATAGATACTCTATGCTACTTACCAACCAGTCTTTCTACTGAATGGGGCATGGGAAACAATAGCAGCTGGTCTTTTGTAAAAACTGCCTTTGCAGAGAACATTCGATTATATCGTTACGAATTGGAGTATCGATCGTCCCTTTTTACCGTAAACCGCTAGTATTTTAAAGATATTAAGAGAATTGCCCACTTCCAAAAGGTAATATTCGAGTTTCATTACTTCGTTGTTCTCGTTCATAGTTCGAGAATACTTATACTTTGTTCTCCTCCACCTGAATGATGCCCCATTGCAATGAGAGAATATTTCAGAAGTATTCGATCCCCAAGACCGGATATTACGGGGGACGGAATATTTCGCGACACTTCTCTGTCGAGACTACAGATATTGCGTAATCTTCCATGTGTTCCGATAAAAATGGCTGCCGGAGAAGACTCAGTACAGCAGAAACATAAGAATCTTTTAGGAGAATTTGAGATTCATTGTAGTCCAGAACATTTCCTTAACAAAGATGATAGACGAAGTGCCTTCTACACATCATCTATAAAGTCGATTCATGACTGTCTTCATCTTTATTCTGAAAGTACGTTTTTGCTCATATCCTTCTCCTTTAGTCCCTGCTTTTGACTCTGCGGATCAAGTGCAGTGACTGGACCAGCCATTAACCAATGTATAAATAACCCTAACCCTAATCTTAACAGGGTAGTGTATGGTAGGGGAGGGTAGGGGTAGGGTAGGGTATAGGGGTAGGGATTAGGGTTAGGGCTACTTATGCATTGATTAATGACTGGTCCAGGTGCTGCACTCGATCCCCAGTTGTTGAGTGTTGTTGCACTTTACGTTAGTTTTGTATTGCTATAATATGTCACGTGCCTTATATTGCACAACATCCAGGTGATCTTGCTTAATATATGTTGGTTATTGGTTAATGTACACTATGGTTATGAAACCTATCTTTAATTTGTACAGGTCCCTTATTGCTTAATGTATTGCTTATATTATGCAACAAACACAGTGTATTGCATAATAGATGCCCTTTATTGTGAACACATACTATATACTATACTATTGCAACATCTACCATGTATTGCTTAAGGGATACTCCTTGTTGCATAATATATACTATGGATTGTGTAATATGTTGGTTACATTGCTCAATTTGTCTTGTATATTCTGTACTGTATGTACATTTCAATTCCTGCTAATCCACCATTGCTTCATCCCTCCAACTCTGTCCTCCACCCCAATTTCCAGTATATCAACATACAGCGAATACTCGTTGATCTGCCACAATTCATTTTCAAAGAATATGGTGAATTAACGAGTTTGGCGGATTAACTGGATTGGTACTTGTACATTATATTGGTACTGGGAAATTGTGGTGGATTGTAGGTTTAGCGGATAAAGCGGTGGTGGATTAATGAGAGTTCACTGTCGTACACAATCAGTAATGAATATCCACTTAATCCACCAAACTTATTAATGCACCATATTTTTCAAAATCAAATTCTGTAGGTTAACAAAATTCATTGTATGTGTTGTATGTTACCTGTGTGTTTCACGATTAACTATAGGTTTCGGTGAATTGACAGAGTTGTGGATTGCTGGATCCGATTCAGACCAGATTTGGGAGCAGATTCAACTGACAAACAAGCCTTTTCTCCAGTTTTTGAAGAAACAGACCAGATCCCTCCCATCCTGGAACGGAGTTGTGTTGGCTGAAGAAGACAGCCATGATGAGGAACTGAAAGAGCTAGATTTGCCTTCACTGATGAAGAATTCCGTTCCGAGTGACAGTGAAGATGAACCTGACAGGGGTATTGTGAGAAAGCAACACGGTCTTGAAAGTGAAGTGTTCTCTGACAGTGAAGGAAGTGAAAGTGAAGGGGAACTTGTGGACAACACAAAGAAAAGTGTGGTAGATGATCAGTTCTTCAAGCTCTCAGAAATGGAAGCCTTTTTAGGTCAGTTTGGACTGTACGCCTTGTTACCATGGATACTCTATTTTGTCACAATTTGTGACATCCTCTACAAGACACACAACACACCTCGTCACAACCTGTACAGGAAGCCCTACACACCTTGTCATAACCTGTACAGGAAGCCCTACACACCTTGTCATAACCTGTACAGGAAGCCCTACACACCTTGTCATAACCTGTACAGGAAGCCCTACACACATCATCACAACCTGTACGGGAAGTCCTACACACCTCGTCACAACCTGTACAGGAAGCCCTACACACCTTGTCACAACCTGTACAGGAAGTCCTACACACCTCGTCATAACCTGTACAGGAAGCCACACCTGAGCATCTCATCACAATCCCCCCCTGTACAGTTATTTTCAACTACTCAACATTACTGCCCACATAATGTGTCTGGTAGCAGGCTAGCTGTATGGTCTGTTGATTTGTGGTTAAAAATACATTATCCTCTCATCAAGCATCTAATTGGACGGAAAAAGCTGTAAAGACAATTGCAATAGGTGCTGCAAATATTTGGACTAACGAATGTTCAATTTGCAATTACAGTGCAGTGGGAAATTTTTGTGGGACAAAATTTTTATGGATTTTGCGGTTGGCCTAACATCCGCGAAAATAAAATCTACAAATTAGGCATTCTCGTGGTTCTATCATGTGACTGTGGCCAGCATCCCTGAAAATTTTATCTGCGAATTTTCATGTTTGGAGCCATCCGCAAAAATTTAGTCCTGCGAAAGTTTCCCACTATACGGTACTTTCTTACTCAAAAACCATCTGTAGCAATTTGTCTTTTTCATGTAAACAACAAGTAATTCAAGTTAAAAGGAAATCGCAGACTAACTGCCCCCGCAGTCGAATTGTCTGGTTGTCTTTGCCATAACATGTCCTGATTGGTCACTTGCTGACATTTTGGTAGCTAATTGATTAGCAAATTGGCACATCTGTGGATCTTAGGGATAAATAGGATACAGTGAATATTCGTTAATCCGCTTCTGGTTAATCCGCCAAACCATTTTATCCACCATATTATTATGAAACTGATTCGCTTGTATGGCTACGCTATGCAAGTAATCCGCCATCTCACAATTCCGCCATCCATCATTCTTCTGTGTACCAATTTGCACTTTTGTATGGACTTCAGTTACAGATAATCTGCCAATTTTTGAGAAGTTGTCTTAGTGTTGAGCAAAATAGCAGCAAAGCGTTATAAAATTGACTTGACAATGAAGTAGAAGAAGTAGGTTCCGATTGCAGAAAGAGGAATCCGATGACAACATAAGAAATACTCACAGAGCGTTTCTCGAAGAAGCGGAACATATAAATTGCGCGACAAATGATAGGAGAATTCCTGAAGAAAATCAATATAACCTGCCATATCATTAATCCACCTAAATTTCACCCGAACTAATTGCGGCAGATTAATGAATATTCACTGTAAGATCCCTGAGGGTGATGTTGCTACCAGTCAGGATACATGTGGTCGGGTATCATCTTGTCAAAATTAATTAATTCACTTAATTTGTTTATTGTTTACAATTTTATCAGACAAAGAAGACAGACTGGCTATGAGAGGAGACGGAGATCGGGATTACGGTGCCGATGACGACAATCTTGATTATTTCAGGGAATTCCCCACGTCTGGTAGCCAAGAAGCAATCCACTACCAGGATTTCTTTGATCCGCCCTTCACTGCAGGGGAGGACTATGAATCTGATTACAGTGAGGAGGATTCTACCAGCATGGTCCGGGACCAATTTGAAAATGAAAAAATGGAAGTGGAAAATGGATTATCTGATGGTGATAGTTCTGATTTGGTTGGTAGCGACAAAGAAGAGCTATCATCTCATCAGATGAAACTATCAAGGGTATGTACAGTCTCCATTTTGATACTTATAAATACTGATATTGACAATGACTCCCATCATTGAACATGTGTGCACGTTTTTCCCATCATTGAACATGTGTGCACGTTTTTCCCATCATTGAACATGTGTGCACGTTTTTCCCATCATTGAACATATGTGCACGTTTTCCCATCATTAAACATATGTGCATGTTTTTCCCATCATTGAACATGTGTGCATGTTTTTCCCATCATTGAACATGTGTGCATGTTTTTCCCATCATTGAACATGTGTGCACGTTTTTCCCATCATTGAACATGTGTGCACGTTTTTCCCATCATTGAACATATGTGCACGTTTTCCCATCATTAAACATATGTGCATGTTTTTCCCATCATTGAACATGTGTGCATGTTTTTCCCATCATTGAACATGTGTGCATGTTTTTCCCATCATTGAACATGTGTGCATGTTTTTCCCATCATTGAACATGTGTGCATGTTTTTCCCATCATTGAACATGTGTGCATGTTTTTCCCATTATTGAACATGTGTGCACATTATTCCCATCAATAAACATGCACTCGTAACTACCATCATCAAACATGTGCAGATATTTGCCATCACTGATCATGTTCACATAGCTGTTGATAGTGACGGTTCATTCGTAGATTCAAGATAAAGTGCGAAAACTGGAGATGGACAATATGGCCGACAAACCTTGGCAGCTGATCGGTGAAGTCAGTGAAAAACTGAGACCCGAAAACTCCTTGCTGGAACAGAACCTTGAGTACGACCACATCACAAGGACAGGTGGGCTGTGTTGTGAATATGACCGCGTTGTAATGTACAGGTGGGCTATTGTTGTAATGTACAGGTGGGCTATTGTTGTACTGTACAGGTGGGCTGTTGTTGTAATGTACAGGTGGGCTGTTGTTGTACTGTACAGGTGGGCTGTTGTTGTAATGTACAGGTGGACTGTGTTGTGAATATGACCACATTGTAATGTACAGGTGGGCTGTTGTTGTAATGTACATGTGGGCTGTTGTATGTTACCATATTGTCGTTGGTAGAAAATTTCACAGAAGAAAATTTTCCAATTCAACTCAATAACAACCACTTCGCGGTATAATTATTTCTGCAAATTTCACCTTGATACATAGTGCTATTGGTGACTTGGAATTTCACAATTACTAAATTCATAGATCAAATCAAAGCTCAAAAGCACAAAATAAGTGAACGTTTCCCCCTCCCATGTGATGGTTGATTTAAAATGGAGGATTGAGTCCTGCTCTGCAATACCGTCCTCAGGGCCCTGCTGTGTGACATGTTGTGATTGGATAGCTGTCCTGGAAGCCATACTGGAAGCAATTAGAGCAGGATGTGAGGTCACTAATTAGAAACCGTTAGGGAAGTGCTGTAGTCTTTCTGGTGCTTGATTGAGATTGCATTGATAGCTAACCTGTTAGATAGAGAGATTGATTACTTAAATCGTAAACTTCAAGGAAATTAGATAAATAGTTTTAGGCTAAAGGTAACTTGGGTTCCGAAGAATCCAATTGTCACTGCCCCCCCGGTGGGGAATTCCAGATTTTCAACATTCTACAGTGGAAACCTTGATAATCCAACATTCTTTGAGACAATACGTGCATGTCAGATTAATGAGGTTGTTGGGTGATGGCGGTCATACAGCATAGCCTGGAATGGTGTATGTGTACGGAATGTGGTTGGATTATTGAGGATCTTGGATTGGGGATCCCTCTGTATCAAGCACCTCCCTTCGCAATAGCTGCTGACCTAGCGTCCATTCTTCCAATGAAAACATGTACGATGGGAAATATTTACCAATCCAACTTGCTTAGTAAGTACCTGGGTTAGTACACACTCCTGGCTGGTACACACTCCCGGTTAGTGGACACTCCTGGTTAGTAGACACTCCTGGTTAGTACACACTCCTGGTTAGCACACACGCCTGGTTAGTACACACGCCTGGTTAGTACACACTCCTGGTTAGCACACACTCCTGGTTAGTACACACTCCTGGTTAGTACACACTCCTGGTTAGTACACACTACTGGTTAGTACACACTACTGGTTAGTACACACTACTGGTTAGTACATGCTCCTAGTTAGTACACGCTCCTGGTTAGTACATGCTCCTGGTTAGTACACACTCCTGGTTAGTACACACTTCCGTTTAGTAGACACTCCTGGTTAGTAGACACTCCTGGTTAGTACACACTCCTGGTTAGCACACACTCCTGGTTAGTACACACGCCTGGTTAGTACACACTCCTGGTTAGTACACACTCCTGGTTAGTACACGCTCCTGGTTAGCACGCACTCCTGGTTAGTACACACTCCTGGTCAGTACACACAGTCCTGGTTAGTACACACTCCCAGTTAGTGCGCACTCCTTATCCCTCTTCTACAAACTCAAATAGCTCCTGTCATCACTGAGGAAACCACACAGAAATTGGAGGATATCATACTACAGAGGATCAGAGACGAGGTGTGTAGCTGGTGTTGATTGCAGGGTTCTACCCTTTGTTGACACATGGTGTTTCTGTACTTAAGTGTACTAGACTCAGCATATCAGCAAAATTGTTAGCCAACAATATTGAGAGGGCTTGTCTAAATGTGGCTTGTTAAAATGTAACCTCTGTGAAGAGGACACCTTTCCTAAGTGACCTTTGAATAGAGGAGACCTCTGTAGTAAGGTCACCATTCTGTGTCCCAGTGTAGTACTGTAGTGTATTAAGTGACCTTTGAATAGAGGAAACTACAGCCGACATCAATTGAAGCACCAGCGCGTCCTTGATAGAGGGGCTCACTGTATCCCCTAAGCTTGGTCCCACCTACTTCTTGATGACAGGGTCATACTCTTGTCATGGTTCACACTTATACGTACATGCCCGATGATGTTTACTAATTACGGGGTTTTACTCTTTCCCCCGTGTTAGGCATGGGACGATGTTGAGAGGAAGGTGAAGCCAAAGGAAGCTCCCTACAACTACCGTGTGGTCCAGCCCCTCAACCAGGAGAAGAGCCAGCTCAGCCTAGCACAGGTTTATGAAGAGGATTACCTCAAGCAGACCGCCAAGGAAGGAGAGGTGGAGGAGAAGGAAGACGAGAGGCATGCCGAGATCAAGAAACTGATGGAAAAGCTGTTTCTGAAGCTGGATGCACTGTCCAACTTTCGTTACACACCAAAACCAGTAAGTGCTGTTAATTGTGTGTATCCATGAAACTCGGGTACAGTGAATTCTCATTCATTCACCACTGCTTCATTTTCCAAACCTTTCTATCTGCCACAATTTCCCAATACCAATATAATGTACAAGTACCAATGAATATCCAGTTAATCTGCCAAATTCGTTAATCCACCATATTCTTTGAAAACAAATTGCAGCAGATTAATGAGTTTTCACTGTACCATAGCAACTAAAATTTCTGTAGGCGTGTATCAGTCATGTGTATCCAAGCAACCAGATTATAATGATGGTACGTATGTTTTGGTATGTGGGTGTGTGAAGTACATGTACATGTGCATGCATGTAAGTACAGTGGTGTCGGAATAGGGGTGACTGGGGCAACTTTGGACGCCCCACGTTTCAGCACAGTACCAGTATTTTTTATTTAAAGTCAATTACTAATAACTAACCCTAACTCAAAACCTTAATACTTATATCCTAAATGCCATTATTTGTCTAAAAATGGCTAATTTTGTCTCTTGGGTATTGTTGACTGAGAGATTAAGTATCTAAGGTTTCAGATTTGATCTTTTCCAGCTGTGTTATAGAGCTGCCATTTTTTCTCGTAACAAACATGTCTTCTGCACCATTCCTACGTTATTTGACTTCGCGTACAAAGACCTTGGGTTTGACAACCACATCTGCGTCCAGCCTCAGACGATACTCATAGTGTAACCTCCCCACCTTCTAAATGCTTACGACACCATTGAGGTGTCCAGAATCAGCTGTAGTTTTGATATAGTTATCAGCACATGATCAATTGATAAACCAATTAATTGATTAATCGCCTAGTACTAATGCATACGTGTATGGATACTGAGCCTTGTCTGTGTTATGTCTCAGGAATCCATTATGGTGTGTATTTGTCCTTAAATGGAGTGGAAACATGTACATAGCATGTTAATTGCTGATTTGATAAGTGATGTCTGTGTTTGTGTGTTCCAATCCATCCAAGCAGCTGTCCTGAGCAGTGCAACAGTAGACACAATCACACCTTGTTTGTCCGACATCCATTCAGCCACAAACTCATTTATCTGACAGTCCTTTGTGATATGTTTAGCTCTGACCAACTCTCAGTTCAAGAAACATGCTCACTTGAACCAGGTCCCCCTCAACTGCTGGTAGATGGATGTACGTACAATAGACTACCGTATAGCGGGAAATTTTTGCGGGACAAAATTTTCACAGATGGCTCCAAAAATGAAAATTCGCAGATAAAATTTTCACAGATGCTAGCTATAGTCGCGTGTTAGAACAACGAGAACATCTTAATTCATGGATTTTGTTTTCGCAGATGTTAGGCCAACCGCGAAATCTGCGGAAATTTTGTCCCACAAAATTTTCCGCTATATGTTCACTTGCTTGCTCAGTTGTTTTGTGCCACACACGACAGACAGACATACAGTGGAACCTCTCAATAGCGGGGACGTTGTTACCAACCATTTCGTCCACTGTAGAGAGGTTGTCCACTCTACAGAGGAGAAAAATATATTAGTACACAATAGGAAAAGTCGAATTTTGGCACCTCAAAAAAGTCCTTTGTGATGTAATTTCTATTGTGTCCTTTATTGGGTGTACCCTTCGACAGAGGTCTTGCTGTACGCAGATTAGTGATTGTGCGCACTCAAACAACGTTTCTTGTGTTTTCTGGTGTCAGTGATGGTAGAGCGCCGAATATTTGGGTTTGTTCCAATCTCATCCTAACGTCCCCAACTTCTA
>OZ026551.1:430000-435000 GCA_964020155.1 Chondrilla cf. caribensis | reverse complement strand
GAGTTACACCTGTGGGTACACCTGGAGTTACACCTGTGGGAACTACCTTTAGGTATACATTTACCTAGATATGTACGTACATATGTAGGTTATCAAGTATGTACATACGTATGCATGCATGTATGTACGTACACCTGTTTGTATGCATGTAGGTATGCACGTGGATGGACCTGGATGCATGCACCTATCCTTTTGGGTTTTGTAGAGAGAAGTTGTCTACAGAAGGCAAAATATTGAAATTAGTAGCCCTGGGGGGAGGGGTCGCACAATGCCCAGCATATGTACGTACATTGACACATGTGTATGGTCCCCGGGGTCACCAGGGGCGCACACACACTTGAGATGTTCCACAGATTGTGAGCAGTTTCTGTAACTCGGCAATTATAAGGGTGGTATTGAACCTTCAACGCACATAGGTACCACAGTATCATAAGTGTAACATACGTACCAGAGTTATCTCCAGTAGCTTGATACTTGTCAGGTCAGTGTGTCCTCCAGTACCTTGATACTTGTCAGGTCAGTGTGTCCTCCAGTAGCTTGATACTTGTCAGGTCAGTGTGTCCTCCAGTACCTTGATACTTGTCAGGTCAGTGTGTCCTCCAGTACCTTGATACTTGTCAGGTCAGTGTGTCCTCCAGTACCTTGAAGCTTGTCAGGTCAGTGTGTTCTCCAGTACCTTGATACTTGTCAGGTCAGTGTGTCCTCCAGTAGCTTGATACTTGTCAGGTCAGTGTGTCCTCCAGTACCTTGATACTTGTCAGGTCAGTGTGTCCTCCAGTACCTTGATACTTGTCAGGTCAGTGTGTCCTCCAGTACCTTGATGCTTGTCAGGTCAGTGTGTCCTCCAGTACCTTGATGCTTGTCAGGTCAGTGTGTCCTCCAGTACCTTGATGCTTGTCAGGTCAGTGTGTCCTCCAGTACCTTGATACTTGTCAGGTCAGTGTGTCCTCCAGTAGCTTGAAGTTGTTCCTCGATTGACTTCACTGGGTCTGATTATAAGTACCATCAACGAGTTTCAGTGTTGATTGTTTTTAATCATTAATGGGTTTTTAAGCTTCAAAAGTATCAAACAGCAGTAGGATTGTGGTAGATTGTCACCAGAGTACGTGGCTGAGTAAGAATGTTGAATATCGATGCAAATGAATGAGATAAACTGAGCATTGTCCACAAATTCATCCTCTGATGCAATTCAACGTGTCTTCCACATTTCTTGGGAGGGAATATGGGGATGCTCCGATAATTTATAATTGCCGCATTTCCGTAGAGCCACGCCCCCTGCCTTGGGTGAGATGTCCTCAGGCCTTGTCCCCTCTCTCCACTTCACCATCACCAACCCCACACTTCACCATCACTAATCCCACACTTCACCATCACTAATCCCACACTTTCCACTACGTATGTCCTGTATATACTGTATTAGAGAGCCCTGTCTCCTTGGAGAGGTGGGAGGCCATTTTCACTGTGGAAGTATTAGCACTCTACATAAGTGCTTTGATCGAGAGGTTTCCTAAGTCCAATCAGACCTAAGTGACTCCAATGCATTGGTAATTGATGAAGTGGTGGTCGTTGTAGTGGTGGTATTTGGAGTGGTGGTCTGTCATGATCACTTGCTATGCTCGTACACGCCCTACTGAGAGGGTCAATCGAGCGTGGTAGGTGAGGAGAGTAGGGGAGACAGTGTGTTCACTTCCAAGATGTAAACACACTTCTTGGTTGGTTTCATTATCCTTCCAACACACGCACACACACATTCATTATACGTATGCATACACACACACACACACACACACACACATTTGGAGAACTTTTTAGGCTTTATATGTACGTATACATGTAATATGTTGTAGCCTGTATTCACCCTTGGTGATGGATGATCACCTTATCGCTGCTGTAGCACACCTAGACAGGCTCTACTGCTATCACATGTACAGTGAATTCCCATCAATCCACCACCATTCTCAATTCTCGTTAATTCGCAACTGCTTTATCCATCAAACGTTTTAATCCACTGCAATTTCCCAGTATCAATATAATGTACTTACAAGTACCAATGAATATCCAGTTAATCCGCCAAACTCGTTAATCCACCATATTCTTTGAAAATGAATTGCGGTGGATTAACAAGTATTCACTGTAGATATCTAACATGCAGCTGATACAGACTTCGGCCTTGTCAGCTACGTAGTTGACATAATATCCAGTGATGCCTTCTTAACTCCCATCTAACATGCATGTACGTACGTATGACTCTACACAACTGATCTGCCACACCCCCGTCCCTCCTTCCAGAGTACAGCCGTACCCGACGCCCACGTATGGACAGACACGGACAACTCGGATTCCTGTTATCTGGTAGACACTTTCCATTGTTATGTGAGTATACTGGGTTATACTAGACTGATGATGCGTCTGTTATACTGAGTTATACTAGACTGATGCCTTTGTTATACTGAGTTATACAAGATTAAATATGTACTTATAGTGTTATGCAGTGTGTAATGTCCCATTGTTGCATTGCTCCAACTAGTCTACATATGTACATAAAGTTGCATCATCTACTGTTGTTCTCCAATGTTATACTGACTTTTACTAATCATTGGTGCAATATGACTAATGAATACAAATTTATACATGTTTGTACCAGTATGTAATGGTATGTTCTTGGTTGTTGTAGGATCAGAAAACCCCACATCATAAAAGGCCGAAAGTGAAATGTGCAGGTGTGTGTGTGAGGGTGCAGGTGTGCGTGAGGGTGTAGGCGTGTGGGGTGCAGGTGTGTGTGTGAGGATGCAGGTATGTGGGGGGGTGCAGTGTGTGTGGGTGCCTGTTAGCAGGTACATTCTTAGTTGGTACACCACCATGCCACTATCTTGTTCACACTTGACTTTCACATGCGTTTGTTATAACCCAGTGGGTGTAAACCTGTTAAAACTTACCACACTCACCACACCTCTACCATCACACTCACCATCCCCCATCACCACCATCACACTCACCATCCCCTACCTCTATCATCACACTCACCATCCCCCACCTCCACCATCACACTCCTATCCCCCACCTTCACTATCACACTCACCATACTCCCCCTCGACCATCACACACCATCCCCCACCTCCACCATCACACTCACTCTCCCCACCCTCGCAGCCTGTGGGGTCGTAGTGCATCCAGGCTGTATAGCGTCTTTGGAGAAGAACCAAATATTCTGTGAGCGGACATTCCGGAAAGCAGGACAACGGCTGAGAGATGTAAGGGAACTATGTAGCTACCCACACCAGTGTGTCCGTGACTGTACTGTACTGTGTGTGTTGTGGGGTGTACACATGTTAGTACACACTGTACAGTGTACCTTGTACATGCTACACTCCTTGTTGTCTCTCCCTCTGTGTGTGCTCGTGTATGTTCACTTCACTACAGCTTCTGGTTACTAGTCAGTGTATATTTACAAGTATACACATTATGCCTCATACGTATGTACTCTTCAGCAGTTGCTTGTGTGTGTTTAGTACACCTCACATGCAAACATATATACACCATACATGCACACATATGTACACAACACATGCACACATGTATGTACGTACACCTCACATGCACACATACAGCACACACATGTACACATATTTGTATGCTGGTTGAGCGTTAGATCAAAGGAAAAACTGTGTGTGTACATAAGCCATGTAGCACAGGTCAGTGATACAGAACAGGTCACCAGACAGGTTTCCTTGTTTGGATTAATTGTGTGAGAACGAGGTAGAAAATTAGTAAACAAATTTCCATTGCATATAATATGTTGTATTGGACTATGTGCATATTTGCTGTATAAATTGTCTATCAATCACCACTCCAGGATACAAGTTAGTTGTATCCTGCCTAGGTGTGCTGCAGCAGATAAAGTGCTAACAGATTACCTTGGGCTTCGCCCTCATTAAGCAATTAGCACTTTATATCTGCTACAGACACCTAGGCAGGATATAACTATTGCATGCACCTTACATGCACACATACGTACACCACACGTGCACACATACATACGTACGTACACCACACATACATACATACACCTTACATGCACACATACGCACACCTTACATGCACCCACCCACATACACACACACACACACACACACACAACACACACCCACACACACACACACACACACACACACACACACACGTACGTACACACACACACACAACACACTCATTCCAGTTCTATGCTACACAGCTTGGTCAACACACACATCACTGGGTGAAGTTCAAGAAGTGGAACGGGAGGTGTAAGAAGTGTGACAAGGTATGTTAGCTTGCACACATGTTGCTTCCATGGCAGGTGTTCTGTTTTGTGTTGCTTCTAACGAGTGAGCCGCACTGTCTGGTTTGATGCCACACCTCCAACACTTGTAGGGATTCGGACTCCTTGGTTTTGGAAGTAAAGATTTTATAGCAAATGTTTGTAGCTGGTGCAAGGATGCCGTGAGTGTGTGTGTGTGTGTGTGTGTCCGTGTGTGTGTGCGTGCGTGCGTGCGTGCGTGCATGTTTGTGTGTGCGTGTGTTGTGTGTGTGTGTGTGTGTGTGTGTGTGTGGGTGGGTGTGTCTGTGTGTAGGTGTGTGGGTGTGGGGGGGGGGTACAATACACATATACATACACATATACGTACGTACGTACATACATACAGTGTGTGCATGTTCTTCAGTCGATAAACTTAGCATTCAGTGATCCATAATAACAATAAGTACATGCATTAGATGTACTGTGTACCCCGTTGAATATCGTCCTGTAACTTGTGGCAGCCTCTATATATGTACATACGTAGTCCATACATACGTATGTGTGTGTATGTGTGTATGTGTACGTATGTGTGATTGCTATGTTATCTCCCTCAACACTCAGTATCACATGAACTGTTTTGATGGTCTGGTCAGAGGAGAGCTGTGCACGTTTGGTTCTCTACAACAATCCATTGTACCACCGTCCTGGATAGTGAAGCTGCCCC
>OZ026551.1:387500-425000 GCA_964020155.1 Chondrilla cf. caribensis | reverse complement strand
GGAGGGAGTGAGGGTGAAGGGAGTGAAGGTGGAGTGGAGTGAGTGAGGGTGGAGTGGAGGGAGTGAGAATGGAGGGTGTAGGGTGGAGTGGAGGGAGTGAGGGTGAAGGGAGTGAGGGTGGAGTGAAGGGAGTGGAGGGAGTGAGGGGGAGTGGGGGAGTGAGAATGGAGGGTGTAGGGTGGAGTGGAGGGAGTGAGAGTGGAGTGGAGGAAGTGAGGGTGGAGTGTAGCTGAGGAGTGTGTACATTGTGCAACTCCTCCTTCCCTAGTTGCTCGTCACGGTAAGCGAGACACACTGTACAGGATAGAGCATGAAGAAGAGGGGAATATTGCTGTGGCCGACATGTCCTGTGATGGGATCCTCCTGCTGGAACTTCCAGAGGATAGCTCCAGTGAAGAGGACGTCTGCTCTATACCGTACGTGGGCCAGGTCATATGACTGTCACGCTCACTCATGCAAACACACACGCACACACACACACCTCCCACTTGGAAGATCTCAGCATGTGTTGCTACGTACATACATACATATATTATGTACAGGAGAAGCCATAGTACACCCACGGCTCCGCCAAAGCAGGAAAAGGAGAGAAAACTGTCAACTCGTGAGTGTGTGAACACTGTATTCCTTCATGCCATGATATCGTGCTGTAGCTGAATTGAGTGTGGTGTACTGCACACACAACACAGACAGACAGACAGACAGACAGACAGACAGACAGACAGACAGACACACACACACACACACACACACACACACACACACACACACACACACACACACACACACGTACACACACAGTGACCGTTTTCTTTTTTTTCGACTCCAGCTGATGAAAATCCAACAAGGTCAGTACTCTCACATGTAGGGGATATTGTACAAGTTAATATAACCTTAAGCCAATTTACACTGATTCTTCAACATTTACCCCTTTCAGTAACGGGAGCCTTATAAATGGTGAAGACAACTACGACAGCCACCGACTGTCCACCACCATTCTGCCGGATGTTCAGGAGAGCAGTGGATCCAGTCTTGCTGGTCTGGACCGCACCACCTCTGTCCTCCCGCTGCCTGTACCCGAGACACCAATCTCTGTTGTGAACGAACTGCTCTATCCTGAACATGTACCAGCCAACATGTGAGTCATGTGATCTGCAGGTGATTGTCATGTGATTAACTTCACTCCCACACATCCCTGCAGTACTTCTGAGTGTACTGATGAAGTGATGACAGTTGTCTCCGAGTCCAGCAGTGGAGATCTATAGTGAGTACACACCCACCTGACACACCCACCTAATACACCCACCTAACACATCCTTTATAGTGAAGACACACCCACCTGACACACCCACATAACACACCCACCTGACACACCCACATAACACACCCACCTAACACACCCACCTAACACACTCACCTAACACACCCACCTAACACACCCACCTAACACACCCTGCACGTGTTATTACAGTCATTTTCTCCCATCCTGCAGCTTCCCATCTGACGAGGAATAGTAAGTGCATAATGTTCTGTGTGTCCATTGAATCCCATGCGTGTATCGTGTTGTGTGTGTCCATTGAATCCCATGCGTGTATCGTGTTGTGTGTGTCCATTGAATCCCATGCGTGTATCGTGTTGTGTGTGTCCATTGAATCCCATGCGTGTATCGTGTTGTGTGTGTCCATTGAATCCCATGCGTGCACCACTGTGGAGGTGCTTGCTGCATACACACAATGACACATTATGTAATGCTTCTTGTACCAGTACTTCCTGTCACCAGTACTTCCTGTCACCAGTACTTCCTGTCACCAGTACCTCCTGTCACCAGTACTCCCTGTCACTTCCTGTCACCAGTACTTCCTGTCACTTCCTGTCACCAGTACTTCCTGTCACCAGTACCTCCTGTCACCAGTACCTCCTGTATTTACTGCTTACCATCCATGTAATCCATTGTGTGCCCCCTAGTGTAAGTCCCCCATCAACACCTCAAGGTAATAACCATGAACTGCTGGATGCTGCCAAGAAAGGCTTACATGCCAAGGTGTGTGTGTGTGTGTGTGTGTGTGTGTGTGTGTGTGTGTGTGTGTGTGTGTGTATGTGTGTGTGTGTGTGTGTGTGTGTGTGTGTGTGTGTGTGTGTGTGTGTGTGTGGATGTAGGTGTGTGTGGGGGGGTGTCTGTGGGGGTGTGGGGGTGGGTGTAGGTGTATGTGGGGGTGGGGGTGTATGTGGAGGTGTGTGTGTGTATGTGTGTGCGTGCATGTGTGTTAGTGCGTGTGTACGTGTGTGCGTGCATGTGTGTGTGTGTGTGTGTGTGTGTGTGTGTGTGTGTGTGTGTGTGTGTGTGTGTGTTTGTGTGTGTGTACGCGCATGTGTGTATGTATGTGTGTGTGTGCATGCACTTATTATGTACATGTGTCATTTACTTTCATGCTCACGTACATACAACTCCCCATGTCCTCCCCAGGTGATAGAGCTTCATTTAGCAGGAGCCAATCTCCAGTATACCGACATCGAAGGATTCACCGCTCTTCACCATGCTGCTCGCCACGGCAAGAAGGAGGTGGTGAGGTATCTTGTTCAGAACATGACAATCGAAGGTTTGAACATGCAAGACAAAGTAAGGTGAGACCACATGCACAGTGTATGGGATCCCGTTGGTTGCACCTGGGTGTGTACCCGGGTGTCAATGTATACAGACACGCACACAAAGAAGCACACGTACAGATACACACACATACCAAAGAGCACAGACAGACACGCACACACACACACACGCGCACACACGCACACACACACACACACCACACACACACACACACACACAAACACACACACACACACACACACACACAACACACACACACATACACACACACACACACATACACACACACACACACACACACACACACACACACACACACACAACACACACACACACACACACATCCTCCAAACCATCTCTCCCGCTCCTCACAGGCAGCAAACAGCTCTACATAAATCAGCATGGTATGGATTCCGGACAATATGTGTTCTGTTGATAGAGGCAGGGTGTTCTCTGTTGATCAAGGACTACCAGTACTACACTCCTCACCAGCGATCCGTACAATCAGAAGATGAAGAACTGATGAGGTACCTCGCAGGTATGTGATCCGGATTGTGCGTTTAATTACACACCTGATGGTAACTTTGACCCGTCACCAGGGTATTCCATCATCATTGATTTCACTTCACATTTCTATCTCTTTAATTATGTTTTTGTGATCACAATAAGAAGCACCATCAATGATCACGACTACTGATCACCATCGATCGCTTTCATCACTAATCACCATCATTATTGTTCACCATGATGCCTGATCCTCATTGTCGCTGATCACCAACATTGATTACCATCATTGATCACTATCATCCCTGATCATCATCCTTGATCACCATCATCGATCACTATCATTCCTGATCATCATCCTTGATCACCATCATTGATCGCTATCATTCCTGATCATCATCCTTGATCACCATCATTGATTACTATCATTCCTGATTATCACCATTGATCACCATTGTCAATCACTATCATTGTTTGTTGATCACCATCATCGATCACTATCATCACTGATGACCATCATCTCAACATCATGCTATTTTACAGACAAGGAGAAACAGGAGAAGAGAAGATCCAAACGTCATTCTGACAAGCACTTACACAAATCAGCGAACACAGACAAATGAATTGATAAAGGAGTACAGAAGTAACAAATTTGTTTGTACAATTGTGTTGTTTGACTGCATTCTAAACTGTTGTATTAAAGATTATTTTATTCAAATAATGTGTTTAATTCACTGAACATGACATTCAATTATACATTTGGTTATGAAGCTCATAGAAACTCGTAATCATATATAAAAATTATTATAGGTAATAACCAGGATAAGATAACATAACACAGACTAAACTAGATGTTGAAAATGATCGAAGATAATTAACATACATAATTAGTCAACATCAACACTTAAATCCACACAGCTGTGTGGTCTCACTAGCTGGTGTGAGACTGCAGCTCAGCAGTACCACTGGTGTAGTATGAAAGGAGAATTGGGGGGGCTGGTTGCTGTGGTGGCTTCGTGGTTTATGGCGGCTACAGTCAGACACCCTGGGTTCAAGTCCTGCAGTTGTCAGTTTTTCTCTTTTCTCCTTTCTCCCCGAGCAGGTTGGGTTCCAATGAAATTTCTATACTCAAGCTATAACTTTTAGCTCGTCAGTTGCATGCATATGGAGTTATCAATGAAATTTAATAAAATTACCGATTTCTGCTTGTGTGTACATACGCATGAGGTATTTTTCCCAGTGACTGCGTGTGTTCAACTTGAAGATGCTACATATAATACAGGCACTTCACAATGCCCAGTGAGATCGGTACCAACGTCGCGTGGTCAACCATTACCTCCTCATTGTCCAAAATTACAAAATATACACTTTTTGTGCACACTCCACTGGACTGGAGGATGGTGACAATTGCAGGAATGTGAATTTATTGCTGGTCACCATATCCTCCCCAGAGACCATACTGACACGAGTACTGACAGAAGGACACGCCCCTAGAGGAACTATATATATGATATTATAGCCTTGATAACCAGTGAAATAATTCTTTATTTGACAAATCATATCTCTGGATTTATGCCGAACCAGCTGAAAATAGACCGAAGTCTCTATCAGCTGGAGGACCGAAGTACGATTTTGATGGCAACCAGTGATTACCTCCCAGTCATTCAAATCCTCAAAAAGGGAACCACAGACAGCTGTTTCACTCTCATTTGAGCTCCTCTGTGGCCTTGCACTGGCTATATTGTGCAATAAACCTTCCCTACCAATTCTTTATTCAATGCTATCCCAGGTCACCACAAACTTTGTAGTGTCTATGTGATGCCTGCTAATGCACATGTTATAAGCCTCTTTGTTGTGTCTATATGATGCCTGCTAGTGAAGATGTTATAGGCCTCTTTGTTGTGTCTATGTGATGCCTGCTAGTGAAGATGTTATAGGCCTCTTTGTAGCATCTATATGATGCCTGCTAGTGAAGATGTTATAGGCCTCTTTGTTGTGTCTATGTGATGCCTGCTAATGCAGATGTTATAGGCCTCTTTGTAGTGTCTATGTGATGCCTGCTAATGCAGATGTTATAGGCCTCTTTGTAGCATCTATATGATGCCTGCTAGTGAAGATGTTATAGGCCTCTTTGTTGTGTCTATGTGATGCCTGCTAGTGAAGATGTTATAGGCCTCTTTGTTGTGTCTATGTGATGCCTGCTAGTGAAGATGTTATAGGCCTTGTGTGAAGATGGGGAGCATTTTGAAATGTAGTTCACAACCTCATTCAGTGGAGGTACTACACAGCCCCCGTTTATTCACCAGTCACTACAGCCCAGTGTCATATGACTTGTGACAACATAATTCCTGATGCATGCACGCCCTCCTGCATGTGCTACAGACCTCGTGGTGACCAGCATGGAGATTTTTAATTTATTCCTGGTCACCACAGCCTGTAGTGTTGTTGAACAAAAATTCTCCCCAGCGCATATACTGCAAATAATACATATACTTTTGTATGTACATTCAAATACAAGTGTAATACGCCTTGTAGTGATCCCTCAGGTAATTTCACATTCTTTTGCTGGTCACCAAGGGTTGCCCAGTGTCAATGCCAAACTCACCAACACAATTTCAAATGCATACAAACCATCCTAAGAGTGCTACAGGCCTCGTGGTGACAAGCATAAAAATGTCAATTTTTGTGCTTGTCACCACGGCCTCTCCTGTGTGCACACAATGTATCATAGCTCAAATACGAATACACGGACATACTCCTGGAACCAATACGGTCCTTCTGATAACAAAAAAACATACGTTTTGTCACCGATTAAAAATTCTCCCAGGTGTCCATATGGTACATGGCATTATACATTTGTATGTACATTTCAATATAAGTGTAATACGCCTTGTGGTGTTCACTCAGGTGATTTGACATTCCGCTGCTGGTCACCATGGGCTGTCCAGTGTCCATGCCAAACTCACCAACACATTTTGGTATGCATGCAAACCGTCCTGTGTGTGCTACAGGCCTCGTGGTGACAAGCATAAAAATGTCAATGTTTGTGCTTGTCACCACGGCCTCTCCTGTGTGTATGTAATGCATCATAGCTCAAATACGAATGCACAGACAAACTCCTGGAACCAATACGGTCCTTCTGATAACAAAAAAATACGTTTTGTCACCGATTAAAAATTCTCCCAGGTGTCCATATGGCACACATATTAATGCATGTCATATTTAATTTCATGATTGCATGGTTAGTCCACGTCCCCAGCTAGGTCCATCTAAAATTTCAAGTTGACACACACCCCTCTCCCAAGTGCCATGTAAAAAGGTGCTTAGTGTTTTCTCTTCCATACTATCCCATACATTGAAAAAATACTTAGCACCTGCAAATGTAGCTGGGGTTACGAGTTAGCTACGAAAATGTGAATTAATTAGTTATTAGTATTAATTAATAAGTTAGTTCACGTCCCCAGCTAGACCTGTCTAAAATATCACGATGACATGCCCCCTCTCCCATGAACTATGCAAAAAGGTGCTTAGCGTTTTCTCTTCTATACTCTACCATACATACAAAATACATTGAGCACCTCCGAATGTAGCTGGGGTTACGGGATAGTTACAAAACTGGGAATTGTTTCACAAGTTAGTTCACGTCCCCAGCTAGACCTGTCTAAAATATCATGTTGACATGCCCCCTCTCCCATGAGCTATGCAAAAGGTGCTTAACCTTTTCTCTCCTAAAACTCTACTATACATAGAAAATACATTGAGCACTTCTGAATGTAGCTGGAGTTAGGGGTTAGCTATGATGGTGGAAATTGTTTCAGAAGTTAGTTCACGACCCTAGCTAGGTCTGTCAAAATATCAAGCTGACACGCTCCCTCTCTCATGAGCTATGCAAAAAGGTGCTTAGCCTTTCCTCTCCTATATTCTACGTAAGGGAGAGTATAGGGAAAAAACCGCTAAGCACCTTTTTGCACAGCTCATGGAAGAGGGGGCGTGTCAGCTTGATATTTTAAACAGAGCTAGCTAGGGTCGTGAACTAACTTCTGAAACAACTCCCATCTCCGTAGCTAACCCATAATCCCAGTTACATTCGGAGGTGCTTAATACTTTTTCAATGTATGGGAGAGTATAGGAGAGAAAACGCTAAGCACCTTTTTGCATAGCTCATGGGAGAGGAGATGTGTCAGCTTGACAATAAAGATAGAGCTAGTTCTGAAAAAATTCCCATCTCCGTAGCTAACCTATCACCCCAGTTACATTCGGAGGTGCTTAATAATGTTTCAATGTACGGGAGAGTATAGGGGAGAAAACGTTAAGCACCTTTTTGCATAGCTCATGGGAGAGGAGGCGTGTCAGCATGATATTTTAGACACAGCTAGCATGGGACGTGAACTAACTTCTGAAACAATTCCCATCTCAATAGGTGGTCTGCAACCCCAGATACATTCGGAGGTGCTTAATAATGTTTCAATGTATGGGAGAGTATAGGAGAGAAAACGCTAAGCACCTTTTTGCATAGCTCATGGAAGAGGGGGCGTGTCAGCTTGACATTTTAGACAGAGCTAGATTAGGACGTGAACTAACTTCTGAAACAATTCCCATCTCCGTAGCTAACCCATAACCCCAGTTACATTCGGAGGTGCTTAATAATGTTTCAATGTATGGGAGAGTATACGTACGTAGTGAAGAAAACGTTAAGCACCTTTTTGCATAGCTCATGGGAGAGAGAGCGTGTCAGCTTGACATTTTAGACACAGCTAGCTTTGGATGTGAACTAACTTCTGAAACAATTCCCATCTCAATAGGTGGACTGTAACCCCAGTTACATTCGGAGGTGCTTAATAATGTTTCAATGTATGGGAGAGTACATATAGTGAAGAAAACGTTAAGCACCTTTTTGCATAGCTCATGGGAGAGGGGGCGTGTCAGCTTGATATTTTAGACAGAGCTAGATTAGGACGTGAACTAACTTCTGAAACAATTCCCATCTCCGTAGCTAACCCATAACCCCAGTTACATTCGGAGGTGCTTAATAATGTTTCAATGTATGGGAGAGTATAGGAGAGAAAACGCTAAGCACCTTTTTGCATAGCTCATTGGAGAGGGGGCGTGTCAGCTTGATATTTTAGACAGAGCTAGATTTGGACGTGAACTAACTTCTGAACAATTCCCATCTCCGTACCTAACCCATAACCCCAGTTACATTCGGAGGTGCTTAATAATGTTTCAATGTATGGGAGAGTATAGTGAAGAAAACGCTAAGCACCTTTTAGCATAGCTCATGGGAGAGGGGGCGTGTCAACTTGATATTTTGCACAGAACTAGTGGGATACATGAACTAACTTCTGAAACAATTCCCATCTCAATAGGTGGCTTGTAACCCCAGTTACATTCGGAGGTGCTTAATAATGTTTCAATGTATGGGTATAGTGAAGAAAACGTTAAGCACCTTTTTGCATAGCTCATGGGAGAGGGGGGGTGTCAGCTTGATATTTAAGACAGAGCTAGCATGGGATGTGAACTAACTTCTGAAACAATTCCCATCTCCGTAGCTAACCCATAACCCCAGTTACATTTGGAGGTGCTTAATTTTTTTCAATATATGGAAGAGTACGTATAGGAGAGAAAACGCTAAGCACCTTTTTGCATAGCTCATGGGAGAGGGGTCGTGTCAGCTTGATATTTAAGACAGAGCTAGCTTGGGATGTGAACTAACTTCTGAAACAATTCCCATCTCAATAGGTGGCCTGTAACCCCAGTTACATTCGGAGGTGCTTAATAATATTTCAATGTATGGGAGAGTATAGGAAAGAAAATGTTAAGCACCTTTTTGCATACCTCATTGGAGAGGGGGCGTGTCAGCATGATATTTTAGACACAGCTAGCATGGGACGTGAACTAACTTCTGAAACAATTCCCATCTCAATAGGTGGCCTGTAACCCCAGTTACATTCGGAGGTGCTTAATAATATTTCAATGTATGGGAGAGTATAGGAAAGAAAACGTTAAGCACCTTTTTGCATACCTCATTGGAGAGGGGGCGTGTCAGCATGATATTTTAGACACAGCTAGCATGGGACGTGAACTAACTTCTGAAACAATTCCCATCTCAATAGGTGGTCTGCAACCCCAGATACATTCGGAGGTGCTTAATAATGTTTCAATGTATGGGAGAGTATAGTGAAGAAAACATTAAGCACCTTTTTGCATAGCTCATTGGAGAGGGGCGTGTCAGCTTGATATTTAAGACAGAGCTAGATTAGAACGTGAACTAACTTCTGAAACAATTCCCATCTCCGTAGCTAACCCATAACCCCAGTTACATTCGGAGGTGCTTAATAATGTTTCAATGTATGGGAGAGTATACGTACGTAGTGAAGAAAACGTTAAGCACCTTTTTGCATAGCTCATGGGAGACGGGGCGTGTCAGCTTGACATTTTAGACACAGCTAGCTTTGGATGTGAACTAACTTCTGAAACAATTCCCATCTCAATAGGTGGACTGTAACCCCAGTTACATTCGGAGGTGCTTAATAATGTTTCAATGTATGGGAGAGTATAGTGAAGAAAACGTTAAGCACCTTTTTGCATAGCTCATGGGGGAGAGGGCGTGTCAGCTTGATATTTTAGACAGAGCTAGATTAGGACGTGAACTAACTTCTGAAACAATTCCCATCTCAATAGGTGGACTGTAACCCCAGTTACATTTGGAGGTGCGTAATAATGTTTCAATGTATGGGAGAGTATAGGAAAGAAAACGTTAAGCACCTTTTTGCATACCTCATTGGAGAGGGGGCGTGTCAGCATGATATTTAAGACAGAGCTAGCTTGGGACGTGAACTAACTTCTGAAACAATTCCCATCTCAATAGGTGGTCTGCAACCCCAGATACATTCGGAGGTGCTTAATAATGTTTCAATGTATGGGAGAGTATAGTGAAGAAAACATTAAGCACCTTTTTGCATAGCTCATTGGAGAGGGGCGTGTCAGCTTGATATTTAAGACAGAGCTAGATTAGGACGTGAACTAGCTTCTGAAACAATTCCCATCTCCGTAGCTAACCCATAACCCCAGTTACATTCGGAGGTGCTTAATAATGTTTCAATGTATGGGAGAGTATACGTACGTAGTGAAGAAAACGTTAAGCACCTTTTTGCATAGCTCATGGGAGACGGGGCGTGTCAGCTTGACATTTTAGACACAGCTAGCTTTGGATGTGAACTAACTTCTGGAACAATTCCCATCTCAATAGGTGGACTGTAACCCCAGTTACATTCGGAGGTGCTTAATAATGTTTCAATGTATGGGAGAGTATAGTGAAGAAAACGTTAAGCACCTTTTTGCATAGCTCATGGGGGAGAGGGCGTGTCAGCTTGATATTTTAGACAGAGCTAGATTAGGACGTGAACTAACTTCTGAAACAATTCCCATCTCAATAGGTGGACTGTAACCCCAGTTACATTCGGAGGTGCGTAATAATGTTTCAATGTATGGGAGAGTATAGCAGAGAAAACGTTAAGCACCTTTCTGCATAGCTCATTGGAGAGGGGGCGTGTCAGCATGATATTTAAGACAGAGCTAGCTTGGGACGTGAACTAACTTCTGAAACAATTCCCATCTCAATAGGTGGCCTGTAACCCCAGTTACATTCGGAGGTGCTTAATAATGTTTCAATGTATGGGAGAGTATTGGTGAGAAAACACTAAGCACCTTTTTGCGTAGCTCAAGGGAGAGGGGGCGTGTCAGCTTGATATTTTAAATAGAGCTAGCTTGGGACGTGAACTAACTTCTGAAACCATTCTCATCTCAATAGGTGGCCTGTAACCCCAGTTCTATGGGAGAGTACGTACCATATATAGAAAATACATTAAACACTTCGGAATGTAGCTGGAGTTAGGGGTTAGCTATGATGGTGGAAATTGTTTCACAAGTTAGTTCACATCCCCAGTTAGGTCTGTCTAAAATATCAATTTGACACGCCCTCTCTCCCATGAGCTATGCAAAAAGGTGCTTAGCCTATTCTCTCCCAATACTCTACTATACATAAAATATACATTGAGCACCTCCGAATATAGCTGGGGTTAGGGGTTAGCTACGATGGTGGAAATATTTTCAAAAGTTAGTTTACGTCCACAGCTAGGTCTGTCTAAAATATCAAGTTGACACACACCCTCTCCCATGAGCTATGCAAAAAGACGCTTAGTGTTTTCTCTCCCTCACTCTCCAATACATTGAAAGAATATTAAGTGTATCCAGGTGTAGTTAAGGTTAGGGACCATGTACGGAGATGAGAATTATTTCACAAATTAATACACACCACCTCTCCCATGAGGTATTGAAGAAAGTGCTTAGGGTAATTTCTCCCATATGTACCTTCCCATAATATTGTATAATTATAGCACATCCGAATGTAGTTAGGGTTAGGGAGAACATACATACACAGATGGGAATTGTTCCATGAGTTAGCATATGTCCACAGCTAGGTCTCCCCAAAATATCATGCTGACATGCCCCCTCTCCCATGAGCCATACAAGCTAGAAGGTGCTTTGCATAATTTCTCCTATATGCACCTTCTCATACATTAATAATACTGAGCACCTCCAAATTTTGCAATACTTAGGGAGTACATACGAAGATGGCAATTGTTTCATAGGTTGGTAAGGGGCCCTCCCATACATTGAAAAACTATTAAGCACCTTCGGTCTCTCCTGTACAATTTGTACAAAATTCATGTTAGCTATGTATGTGTATCTCAATGTTTCCTTTGATGAATGGAATTGGAAACTTGGATAGCTTATATTATAACGAGCATTGTCCGTTTAACGTTGGTGGGATAAACTAATGTAATGTAACTGCAAAAATTGTTCTTGGATGAAACATTGACGCAGGTAAATTCGCGCAAGTTCGATCAGGTGACTATCACGTGAACAATGTGGCGGCTAGCCACGCACCGGTGTAGTATTTCTCCAACCTCCGTTTTTATGTGTGTGAAGCTGTTCAGGACTTCTACCCAACTAGGAAGTTTGAAAATGACAAGACGAGACCAGCAAAGACGAGAATTTGTGAACAAATACGAGTCAGAAAGGAATAGATTGAAGGCTATATTGGCTTTCAAGGGTCTACCAGGAGAGGTTCAAAGTCAAGCTAGGAAGCTGCTCGACCAACAGCCAAGAGATGCCTGCGTCACACGAGTGAGGAAGCGTTGTACAATGACAGGCAGACCGCGAGGAGTGCTCACGAAGTTCAGAATCTCGAGGATTATGTTTAGAAAGTATGCGGAATCGGGCAAGTTATCCGGAGTAACACGGTCTTCCTGGTGAATATATACACTGCAGTTTGTGTACGCGAAATCTCCGAACATGGCGCACGTGTACCTTTATTGTGGACATGGTGGACGGCTTATATGTTGACGTGTGTACATTCGTATATTATATATGGATTTTATTGCAATTGTGGAGCAATTCTCTCCAGAATTATACCCGATGCCATACTGAGTACCAATAATCGCCAAATTATAATATTGATGAGTTAATGTATCCGATGTATTTATGTGCAATATACTCTAAGACAACTAGTTAACTCGTTATTGTTACTAGCTGTTCTTCCAATGAGGATTTCCTTACATATCTACTTTAATAATTTATTACAGGAATCCGAATAATGCTTGATAATTCATTTCTACATACTATATTGGGTAGCAATTTGTCTTAAGGGTGTTTCTATATTATACTGTAATTAATCATTAATAGATTTATTATTAATGATATCACTATTATAATGCAGTGTGCAGCTCCAAAATAATTATAATATTCAGTAATTATTGCATCATTTCAAGTGAAAATTAGAAATAAATGTTGTGTTATCCTAACAAAACTGACACTGCGAGCAGTAAAACCTTTGAAGCTTGCTACTACCATCCTTTCCCTTTCTTCTTACTTTTCTTCTTCTGTTGAGACTTCACTGGTGCGGCCTTTGGTTTTGGAGAAAGAGAGGCGGAAGGTTTCTCTCCGCCCTTCTTGTCATCAAACGACTGCTTCGAAGCATCGAGCTTATCAGTGAGAGATGCCGAGACCCCACTGGCAGTTCCCTGGGTCCCCCGAAGAGCCTGGGAAGCTGCCTTCTTCTTTCCACGTTTGAAGTACGACCGCTCGCGAAGTGGCAGCCATCTTTCCGGGTCGGGAGAGGTGTTCGGATTGTAATTCTTTGGGAGACGAACTTTTCTCTTTTTCTTGCGTTTCTTCTTGGATTCCTCCTTCTCTGGAACTGCGGCTGGTTGAGAGGCAGGCTTAACAGTCCTGTGAACATGTCTGTACACAGGCATCTGCTCCAAGGTATTGATATCCAGATGGCCGACCTCCTCCGGCGTTGGAAGATTGAAGCTGATGTCTTCTGCTTTGCCCGGATCAAATTTTGAATAGGCAGACACCAATTTGATCAATATTTGATGGTTATTAGGTTCCAAACGTCGCAATTTTTCCAAACACTGGACCGCATCTTTAGGGTAGCCATTTTCAAGCATGAAAGTTGCTGCTAACATGAGAATACTCTTGAACGTCAGGAAACCTTCCTCGCGAGAGGTACCAGTCGTTTGCCTTTGCTTTTCTTCATAGAAAGATATTGCTCTAGCCCAAAGTGAACGGGCTGCCTCCATGTTGTTCTGTCTCAGGTAACATGCCACCACATAGGTCAGTAGGCCAAGGTGTGTAAACAGGTTGGGGCAGGACAGTAACGTTTTCAGGGCAGAGTCGGAGGTTCGACCAGTTTGGAGCTGAGCCAGTGAGAAGTACGCCTGCATGTTTGCCCCTGGGTTAGAGGCAATGTAGCTGTTGAGCCTCTCCACAGCCTGACCGTGTTGGTTCAGCTTCAACAGTAAGGACACTTCTCCAAGGACAGGTAGGTGCCTGTTGGTGGACTGATCTTGTTTCTTCATCTTTTCGAGGCATTCCTTTGCCTGCGTGGTCTGCCCCATCATCAAGGAGTATAGCAACTGGTTGAAGTATACCACCTGCTTCTGGAGCGCGGTTAGCTTCTCCAAGGAGGTATCGTTTGCTAGTACCCTCATTCTCTTCTTGGAATCGAAGATATCTCTTTCGCCATTCAATACAAGAATGTTGTTGGACGCTATGGCAACCTGGGTGGCATCGTCTGGGTTACGTTTCACACAAGCTAGATAAAGTTCATTCGCTTCTGATGTCAGTCCAGTTATTTGTTTCAGGTATGCCCTCTGAATACGAAGGATGTTGAGTTCTTCTTCAATTTCTTCTTCCTCGTAACCTTCCTCTTCACATACCTGGATAGTACACAGAAAGAAAACATGAGTGTTGACACACACACACACACACACACACACACACACACACACACACACACACACACACACACACACACACACACACACACACATACATACACACACATACATACACACACACACACACACACACACACACACACACACACACACACACACACACACATACATACACACACACACACACACACACACACACATACATACACACACACTAAGTAGATTATAGAGGTTCACTCAGTACAGTCTACAATGATGGGGAGATCTCAACATGTGGGTAGATTATAGAGGTTCACTCAATACAGTCTACAATGGTGGGGAGATCTCAACATGTGGGTAGATTGTAGAGGTTCACTCGGTACAGTCTACAATGGTGGGGAGATCTCAACATGTGGGTAGATTATAGAGGTTCACTCAATACAGTCTACAATGGTGGGGAGATCTCAACATGTGGGTAGATTATAGAGGTTCACTCAGTACAGTCTACAGTGATGGGGAGATCTCAACATGTGGGTAGATTATAGAGGTTCACTCAGTACAGTCTACAATGATGGGAGATCTCAACGTGGTCAAGTTTACCAACGATCACTCCCTACAATCCATGTCATTGAGTTGGGGTCAGAGAAGTAAAGATTCCAACCACACCACCATGGGAATTAGAAAAATTTCATTTCACTTTGTCATTTTGGGACAAACACATTTTGGGAAGTGAATGATATGGAGAAAGTGAAAAATAGCAAATTAGATGGAAGTCAGCAGAAAGTCATTGCCATACAAGGAAATGATTCTGATGACATTAATCACAATCAATAACATTTGGAGAACCTTAGCATGTCTGTGCGTACACAATACACAACACACACACACACACACACACACCTCCCTACACATCCTTTCAGCTACATTCAACAATTCCTTAGCACGATCCATTCTCCCTAGACCAGAAGCGATCAAAGACGAATTGAAATTCTGTTCATAAGTCGTCAACTTTCCAAATTTCCCCTCTTGGACCACTTCACCTCGCTGGACACTCAGGGCCTTCGAAGCAAGAAGATTTGCCTTCCTCTCCTCAACTAGATCATCCTTAGTTTCTTTAATGAGTCGTTCGTACGTCTTGGAAGAGTCTTGGTACGACTCCAGACGGTAAAGAGCTTGGGCTTTCAACTCCATCGCACCTCTCTCCAGAGAAGTCCCTTCCAGAGACTTTAGCATCTCGAGGCACTCATTGTACCTTCCCATGCGGTAGACGCAGTAGGCTCTCATCATGTTGAATGCATCGGAGCGATCCTTGTGTTGTTTCACCAACCTGTCCAGTAGATGAACGGCTGGTTGGAAGCGACCAACGTGAACAAGACAGACGGCTTTACTGTGCAAGGCATCCACGTCATCGGGAAAAACTTTAAGAATGTCTTCAGACACTCCAAGGGCGGTTTCGTAGTCACCTTCTTTACCTAAATCATTGAGTTTCCTGAACAAAACTTGCACGTGCTCTTGGGACGACGCCATTTTATTTGCTTGATTTCCATTTCAACTCCAATGTCCAATTCATCCAATGCTGGCGCTGAACAGCTGCAAATGAATGCACAATAATCGATCTTTCGATGACTTGTGTGGTATTCCCGTAACGGGTTGTGTATATATTGTCACATGGAACAAAAACGGAGTGATTAAAACAATTATCTTTATATCAAAGACTAGTTCAAAGTGTCAGTAAACACAATGTGACTAACTACCAAACGTTTTTTCTTTCAAAATTACTCAATGACAATCAACACACACACACACACACGCACATGGACATACACGCACACACACTGGCATGCAAACACACACACACACACGTATATACACACACGCGCGCGCACACGCACACACACATGTATGTACACTCACAATGACTGTAATGTCCACATCAAATATCATTACGACAATCAAGTGAATACACTATGCTAAATTGTCAGGAAATGACCATTACATAAGTGTTTACAATTGAAAGACCTCAAAGAAGTTTCAACAATATCATTTACAATAGATCTTAAATCTTCACATTGTAATACTTTTGAAGGGTGATATATGCCCCGGGAATTCAAATCTAACTTTAAATTTGGAAATTCAAAAACAGAAACTGAAATCTCAATCCTATGAATGGACCTAGCTAGTTAGGTGACACATGCTCTATTGTCAGTAATAAGGATTTGTTGAAATCAACATATTGCAAGAATGCAGAGGATGTCCTATCACATCTGTAACAAAATTTGTAAGGGGTTGTCTGATAATTCACCATTGTGTGAAATTGTTGAGTCATACGCACACATTGAAGGACACGGATGGTAAACAGACGCGTTCAATGATATCCATCAATGGTGTCTTCTGCATTGAACCTTGTCCAAACGTCAATCACAAGCCGTCACAAGCTGCTGAAAAGTCACTTGAAGTGGAAATGCGAGTCGACCTCTGTAACATCCTGTTAATTGCCATGGCAACATATAACACCCCTCATACACTTGAACCTCGGTAACACACAAAATCTCCCGACTAGAACCTCTCATCACTGGCATTTGTCTAGGTCTTACATTGCATTGACTGCTAATGTACATGTACTGCAAGTGCTGTTAAGGTCAGACATACTATATATATTATATTAAATATGCTATACATGCAATTCTGAAGTTGTCCATAGAGTTCTGTGTTAAAGAAGCTCAACAGTACCTTTCATACTGTGTACTACAGTGGGGCCTTGATCCACACACACACATTCAATTCCTTCAAGATTTAATTAGATGAACCAGAGATGTTTTATGAATCAAAGTACACACATACATTGCCCACAACTCAGTTAAGCTAGATAAATCATAGAGCTAGGAGTTTGGGTAGATTAGGTTTTCGGATAGGTGAGTGTCAGAGAAGACGAGTGTTTGATGACCCAGGCTAGATACACACATTGTCCACAAATTAGTCAGAACTCAGCAAATCACAAGGAGTTTTGCAGGGATTGAGGTTGTGGTTAAATAGATGTGCCAGGGTGACTGTACATATATCAACCAAAAAACCCATACATACACACTGATCTGATCTTCCATTCATTTCTGCATGGAGACCACACTTTGCCAAGATGTATATAAAGTGTGCACAATAAAAGCAAGTCTTGAATCAAAGTGTGACGTGGACACTTATGCAGAATCGATATGGGAATCACCTAAATTCCAAAATTAAAATCACCTTCTATTTTGGTTATGAAGTAATCTCTTCCCTTGGAATGCTTGTACACACAACCAACACAATAAAAGGAGCAAACTTGGATGAGAAAATCACCAACTAACATAGTTTTCAGTTCAGTAATTTCTACAGAGACAAATCAAAGTGTAGCTAGTGTAAATTGTACACCCAGTATCGAGGATGATGAGAGGAGTTAGTCTAATCCAGACCACCGTAGCACTGGTGGTAGCTTTGGCCTTGCTGGCGGTATCTGCATCTCCGTGTCCCTCAGAAGTGAGGCTGATTAGTAGCAATAACACTGTCATAGCTGCAGACAACTCAGAGTACTTGGCACAAATTTCAGCAGCTGCTAGGGAAAATGATACTTTGGTGAGTTAGTGCATTACCTGAGGTCCTACTGTAATACCTACACTAGCATAGGCACTACTGCACACAAACACACACACACACACACACACACACATACACACAACATACACACAAAACACAAATTAACACACACACACATACACTTATTGTCTAGTAGAGGTCCTATACTGTACACACCCTAGTAGAGGTCATACTGGTCCTACTGTACACACACTATAGCTAGTGGAGGTCATACTGAACACACTAAATATAACAGAGGTAGTATAACATTAAATTGTCTGTTTGGAGTATAATGTATCCGCACAGTGAATCCTGTATATATTCAAGGACACTGAATAAGGGCATGTAGAAAATACCAAATACAAAGACACTTCCGGGAGACCACAAAAGACTCTCCTATACTACTGATATATTAATACTCCTCTGAAGAGTGGACAACTTATCTCCAGTGGATGAAATGGCTGTCAACTATGCATTTACTATTAAGAATATAATTCCAGGACCATGCACTGTATTTGGAAAAATGTTAATAACTAATTATCCACTGTCCACCATTACTACCAGTCTCTATATATTATACCCATACATGCACACAGTATCAGTGTGGTTGCTGTGACCTGGCCATGGATAGAGGTAGGCAATCAAGGATGAATGCTCAAAGTGAAAGTGATATTAGGGCTTTTCTACAAGAGGACTACCTTGACTTAGTGGACAGCGTCACAGAGGGACAACAATTCTGCTACGATAGCTTGTTGGAGAGTCATCCCATCAACATCCGTGGCTTCAACGAGTGCACCAAGATAGTGAATACTGCAAAGATTGTGTCTGCACAAGTCAAAAGAATAGTAAGTAGCTACCATCACCCACTCCCATTAACTCCACTCACCATCACTCACCACCACTCACTACCACTCACCACCACTCACCACCACTCACTACCACTCACTACTATTCACCACCACTCACTACCACTCACTACCACTCATCACCACTCAATACCACTCACTACCACTCACTACCACTCACCACCACTCACTACCACTCACCACCACTCACTACCACTCACCATCACTCACCACCACTCACTACTATTCACCACCACTCAATACCACTCACTACCACTCACTACCACTCACCACCACTCACTATCACTCACTACCACTCACCACCACTCACTACTATTCACCACCACTCAATACCACTCACTACCACTCAATACCACTCACTACCACTCACTACCACTCACTACCACTCACCACCACTCACTACCACTCACCATCACTCACCACCACTCACTACCACTCACCACCACTCACTACCACTCACTACCACTCACTACCACTCACTACCACTCACCACCACTCACTATCACTCACCATCACTCACCACCACTCACTACTATTCACCACCACTCAATACCACTCACTACCACTCAATACCACTCACTACCACTCACTACCACTCACTACCACTCACCACCACTCACTACCACTCACCATCACTCACTACCACTCACTACTATTCACCACCACTCAATATCACTCACTACCACTCACCACCACTCACTACCACTCACCACCACTCACTACCACTCACCATCACTCACTACCACTCACTACCACTCACCACCACTCACTATCACTCACCATCACTCACCACCACTCACTACTATTCACCACCACTCACCATCACTCACCATCACTCACCATCACTCACCACCACTCACTACCAACCACCACAACTCACTACTACTCACTTAATTACTCCTCCTCAGATCAACGGACTTCATTGTGGTGACAACTGTGGTGATAGTGTGTGTGACACACTTTCTGAAACGAGCACCATCACCTCATTGACCAACCTAGCCCATCGAATAGCAAGGACTGCCTGTCTTTTCAACTTTTCCCTATTTGCCTACAAAGAATGCATACAAGATACAAGTACGGGATGCATACAGCACCGGAGTACAAGACTGATAGATACCAGTGAAGTCTACATGAGCTATAAGAAAAACGATTTCGACCCGTCAAGCGGTTGCACGGACTGCTCAAAAATTTGAAACGGAATGCACTTCATATTGCAATAATATATTTTATCATTATTTTTAACCAAACAGACAATGAATAATTATTCCAAATAACATTTTTTAATAATTAATATTCTGATATAATCCAGTAATTTTTGAAGTATATATTACCAAGATATTAAACAGGGACCATACTACATATGGATACATGCAGGGGTGGTATACAGGAGCCACACTGCTGTATGGACACATACAGGGGTATACAGGGGCTCATTGACATACAGGCATAGTGGTGGTAAACAGGGAACACACTATAGACATACAGGCACAGGGGTGGTATACAGGGGACACACTACATATGGGTACAGGGGTGGTATACAGGGGACACACTAACTATACAGTCACTGTATATCTGTAGTTATATACTGTAAACAGTATGTGTATTGATAGTCTCTTCATAACAGCACTTCACAGAAAGGCAGTCTCTAAATAACAGTATTTGGTGCAAGGGCAGTCTCTAAATAACAGCATTTGATGCAAGGACAGTCAATTTACATCAGCACTTCACACAAGGGTAGTCTCTTCATAGCAGAACACGTGTATGACCAGTAAAAACGACACACTGCTCCAAAAGATAACAAAATGGTGCAGATGATTAGGGAAATAGCATTAGACGTTAAGAGAATTACATTTCAACGTCTTCCGAGATAAATAAACCGCACACCAAGGTTGTGTCGACGTCCACCTACTCGGAACCCCTAGTACAGTAAAACGATTTGTGCAAAACTGATTATCAGACCGAATGCGTGTGTGATGTATGCCGCAAGCGTGAGCTCGTTACCGGGAGCTCTGTCAAAGGGTAAAATGACGTAGCCATTATATCTCATTACGTCATTATTTCCTTTTATATGCATACGTACAGTATATATTTGTATATAGTGTAGTACTTATTGTCCCCATTATACATGTAGACTATTGCAGTATGTTCCCACGCTCTTTTGGGAAGGTCACGCGCTTTCTTTCTGTCCTACCCTATTCTTCAAGGTCGACGAGGTAAGTCTCTCACTGATGTTTGCTTGCGTTTTGCGAGTGAAATCTAAGCTAACTCCCTGCTCTTCTTCTTTAGATCAGTTCGGATCGTTTTAAGCTCTCAATTCTCCAGTAAAGCAGACAGCAACAAGATGGCGAAGAGGTCGAAATGTGCTCAACAATTGTCCGAGTTTGCTGAGACGAAAAAGGTGAGAACCAGTTCCAACCCAGCACCGCCCGTGTGTTCTTGTGTTAGTGAGGTCGTATGTGTGCGCAAGACGCGCACTCTCTCCTGCTATCGCCATATTGTCGAAGCCTGCAATATGTGGTTCTATTTGTGAATGAGAAGATATGAAGTGGTATTAAGTGTTCGTTGAACACGGTTGAGGTCTTGGAGTGGCATATTTTCTGTTGCTTTCTTTGTTTTTGTGGCCTTCAGAGATGACAAGATTAGCTATTTCGTGAAGCATCTTCCTCATTTGCTAGGCTGTCCTATGTGTGTAGCAGGTCTGTTATCCGCTATGTAATCCCCACCCCAGCCCCCAGGGATGCAAGTGGGTAACTAAACATATTTCGATTGAGATTTCCTGTAGTTTGCAAAGACACTTTGTGTCATGTCATGGATAAGGGAAAATGCAACAACTTTAGAAATTTGATATTTGATGCCTACAACTCTTGTAATTGCTGTTATAAAACCACAGCAAGCTCTCCCAAAGATACCCCCTTTTGCCCTACTCTATCTTACATAGTACAGCGTGTCTATGGTTGTATGTACATAGTGTACTAAGTGGAAGTGGGTGTTTGTTGTATTGATTACTGAATGCAATAATGATATTATAACCTCAGTATGGTTTTATATGGCTTGTATGCTTGTATGTGTAGCCGTACTTGTTAATTCCCCCATTCTCTGTCTCTGAGTGCGTGCGTGTGCGCGCGCGCGCGTGTGTGTGTGTATGTGTGTGTGTACCTGTGTGTGTGTGTGTGTGTGTGTGTGTGTGTGTGTGTGTGTGTGTGTGTGTGCGTGCGTGCCTGTGTGTGTGTGTGTGTGTGTGTGTGCGTGCCTGTGTGTGTGTGTGTGTGCGTGTGTGTGCGTGCCTGTGTGTGTGTGTGTGTGTGTATGAGCTTGTGGTAATGGGGTGTTCCATAGAACACAGAAATAGAAACTTCCTAAACAAAAGATCATCACTAAGATTTGCAGCAAGGTTTATTCATCTAATGAATGCTTGGCTACTCATGGGTTTCCACTATAGTGCGAGTCTTTTAGGTTTAGTCTAGTTACTGCGTGTTGTACTGGAGATTATGTGGCTGATGGTAACTGTCGGCAAAATGTGCTTGTTCATTTGATATTTTCCTATGCACGTGTCAGCTGTGACTGTCTCTTACGTACTTGTTACTCAGTGCACATTCTCACTCACTGGTATTGTAGCCATGCAACAGTCGTAAGGTTACATTTGACACCATTAGTCTGGCAGATGTAAGGCTTCCCTCCCCTGGTGCAGTAGCATTGGCATGTAGTGGCCAACTGTCTTCCACACCCAACAACTGCCTAGTCTTTAGTAGCCAGACATCTGCTCAATTAGGTCCTCTGATTTAGAAAAGGTCACTCCTTTATGAAAGCCATACATGTCTAAATGTTATAATGGATGGTCTGAGGATAAAGTGTGGGGGTGAGGAGTCCAAGGGGGGATGGAGGGGGAGGAGTCCAAGGGGAGAGAGAAGGGGAGGTGTCCAAGGAGAAGGTATGAGTTGAGAGGTCACAAATTCACTTTCAGTCTTCGATCCTGTAATGACCAACATGGACCTTTAGTGTGGCACTCTATTCAGTTGAGCTAGCCTTGCTTACGTACCAGCGACCACCTTGTGTTGTGAGTCACCCATTGTATTGTTCTTTATTGTTCGTGTGCTGAAAATTGTGCCATTAATTTTATTTGTAAAATGCCACTCATGGGACTTGTATGTGGGTATTGTAGTTGTGATAGTGAAAGTATACTATAGTGCTGGACATATTTGAGGACTAAATTTTTTCAGATGGCCCTTTTACGAAGTACTCACTATTTAATTCTCATGGTTGATGGTCACTGGATACCACACCCACTACAGCTTGGATGTTTGAGGACCATAAAATTTGTAGCATGGAACAAATCCACAAAAACTGGGAAGATATAGACAATCTATCTAGTTCCAGTAGTTGCAGCAATTTGTGTTATCCAGTGAAAGGCATACCTCTACAAAGGCACTCGTGGTTGAAATTTGAATTTAGTTTGGTAGATAAATGTTTGGAATAACTCAAGGTCTCTTGAGCTCAACGATGGAGAATATTAGCATTGTTATAATATCCTTGCCCTAATTTTTGGGCGCTCTAATTTGTCTGTCATAATTGTTTGTTCTGGAAAATTCGCCTATGTTTTACGGTTCGAGTTGCACGAGAAGTATCGGTAGTATACGGACACGTCTATTAGAACAATACGGTATATACGTAAGAGACTGTCACCCTAGCAACCGCCCTAGCAACCAACCGTGGGGCGTGCACGGGTCGACGAGCACATGATTGAAAGATGTCGGAAGAGTTTGCAGACCGTGGAGCCCGTTTTCTCCTTGAAAGAAACAGCTTATCGCGGTAGGGATACACCTGAAACGAGGTCCTAACCCCGTTTGTCATGACAGAGAAGAACCCCAAGGAAACGTTGCTGGTCATCCCTTCGGTTTTGAAAGATCGCTACCAAATTGTAAAGAAACTTGGCGGAGGTGGTTTTGGTGAGATTTACGAGGGGAGGATAATCGATACCGGACAGCCATGCGCAATAAAGGTCGAATCGAACTTGACACCGAAGCAGGTACTCAAGATGGAAGCGGCGGTTCTGAGGAAACTCCAAGCTCTGGAATGCCCGTATTCTTGTCAGTTTCTCGGAGCAGGGAAGACGGATAAGGTAAACTACGTTGTCATGACGCTGCTAGGTTCGAATCTGTCAGAACTGAGGAAGAAGCAGCCCGAGGGGCGGTTCACGTGGAGCACAACGTTTCGTTTGGCAGTGCAGATGCTGAAAGGTATCCAGGCAGTACACGAGTGTGGGTTTCTCCATCGGGACATCAAACCCTCAAACTTTGCCATGGGGTCCCAGTCTTCTACGAGACACGTGTGTTACATATTGGACTTTGGGTTAGCCCGGCAATACATCACAGCTACAGGGGAGACCAGGGACCCTCGACCCATTGCTGGTTTCCGTGGTACCGTACGGTATGCCTCCATTAATGCCCACCGATCTATTGAAATGGGTCGTCATGACGATCTCTGGTCTTTATTTTACATGTTGATGGAATTTCTTCACGGACAGTTACCATGGCGGCGCTTGAAAGAGAAAGAAGATGTAGCCAAAGAGAAAGAGGCATTCGATCATCGTGAGTTCCTCATTGGACTTCCGGATGAATTTGAAGACATGCTCAATCACTTGGAAGGCCTGGATTACTACGCTGCTCCCGACTACTTGTTGGTTGAAGGAATTTTTACCTCTCTTGTTCAGAAGTACAGGTTCTCAGACAGTGACCCGATGGACTGGGAAACAGACCTTACAGGGAGTATGCCGAGCACCAGTGGTGTGTCTCACTTGGCGTTCAGGAACGGTCCGTCTCTGGAGAGGATTGCCGAGGCTGACGGAGAGGACCAACCTCACAAAAGGGACCACCCGGTTGAACAAGGAACTAAAACGCACTGTTCGGCACCGGAGAACTTCAGTGGTGGTGAAGATAATTATCCTTTGCAAGTTGACTGTGTCAAAGATGATCCCCTTATGAAAGTAGTGGAGGTATCTAGAGAGGGGAGCAGTAGGGACAAACCCCTTGGAGGGGTGCCTGTTGGTGTTGTTTCCAGTGAAGGAGAGGAGGTCCCTGGAGATCGCAAAATTTCAGTTGACAGTGAGGTTGGTGGGGATGAGGAAGTTGATGGACCTGGTGAAGATGGGGATGGTGAGGTAGTGAAAGAGGCGGATGGCAGAGACGATGAACCTGTGGTTACCTACGAGGATGAGAAAGAAGTAGAGTGTTTTGGAGATGGTGAGAATATGGTAGAATACAAAGTTGAGTTTGATAGTGAGGCTGGCAGTGGTGAAAAAGTAGATGGTTGTGAAGGTGTTAGAGGTGTACACAGTGTTGGTGATGGTGACAGTGGAGATGAAGTTATCGTCAATCCAAACTTGGTAGTATCCAATCGGGAAGAAGTTCGAGGGGGATCATCTAGTGGGGAATCTGTCAGTAGCAGAGGTAGTCATGATGTGCAGCATCTCAGTGTAACAGACTCCAAAGGCTCGGGGGGTGGTCACTCTCCCATCCAGGTCCACCCAATAGTCGAAGGTGACACCAACTCCAAGCCAGACAACAATGCCTTCAGTAGCCACTGTTTGGAGAAGGAGAGAGTTTTGTCGAAGTGTGAAGATGTCGGGATTCAGTCTTCCGAAGGATACCAACATGTGGTAGCAAGTGGTGAACCTCAGTATGATCGGTCTGGTGACGAGGGCCTCATCCCCCACCCCGGAGGTGTCAACAGTAAATCGGTGAGCATCGCTTCTTCAGAAAAAAAGGATGTGGATTCACTCCACGTGCGGTTACTTCAGTTGTTGGGAGAGAACGAGTCGTCCCAAGTAGGAACATTCCTCACTGACACGCAACCCAATCTTCCAATGGACTACGAGCGGCTCCTCAGGTCTCAGCCCACCCTCACCTCCGTCGCTGCCCTTGAGAGACAGGCGACACTGCACAACTTACAGGAGAGCAAAGTGCTCCAGTTTGACCGTTCCAGAGAATACAGCAAGGACAGTGATGGAGTGGATCCTGACAACCAAGACCTTGTAGTGTCCATTGACGTCACATCTAGCCACCATACACCTGATGGTCCACCAGACAAGGAAACATCTGTCCTCCCAGGGTACCACAAAGATCCATCACTGGACAACGCCGAACACCATCCAACACCATCCAGAGAAGACGTCAGCAGAGATCCTGTTACGGAGGACGTTACCGTTGAAAATAGTGGAGATGACTGGAGCCTTGATTTTGTTGAAGCTTTGGGTGATGAACTTGTAGCTTCCGGAGACATTGAGCGTGAGCTGAGTGAGCCCCTCAGTGTCATTGATGAAGATTTTGAACAGGAATCCACAGAATCACTTAATTTTGTGAATGTTCAACTTCCAATTGAGGATATCCCTGTTATCAAGTCAGTACCAGAGGAGGCGGTTCCCGAAAATAACTCTACAGATAATTTCCCTGACGTGAAAGAAGTGATTCCTACGAAGAAGATTTCTGTGGAAGAGACTGTACAGGCCAGCAAATCACTTCCTCTCCTACCTGATTACAGAGGTGGCCACCCTGTCATTGCCAGTGGTCCAGTTAGACGGACCTCCACCAGTTCTTTGTTGTTGTCCACTGTTGCCGTCTGGAAACTACTCGGCATCACGGATTGTGATCCGTACGGACCCCTCCCATCGCCACGCCCTCCCACCGGGACACGAGAAACGGTGACGGACTCACGACTAAGACGCTTTAAAACGATCATTGTTAAATCAGACCACCACTGAAATGAAATGTTATCTGTGTATGTGTTGTTGTTGTATTATTATGTGTACGAATGTGTATGTATTGTGTATTATTATGTGTACGAATGTGTATGTATTTGTGTATTATTGTTGAATTGTATGTAATTTACACATATGCCTATTACTATGATGTATATATAAATTTATTGTGACGTGTGTCTTTTATACTGTACAATGACTTTTTTACAACACAGTGTTTAGATTGTACATATGGTACTATTTTAAATTCATTATGTTATCATCATATGACAATCAATTATTTAATCTTACAACAATTGTTTCCAAGAATTTTGCGCTCGATAGCCTTTGCGTCCACCAATGAGCCTTACATCACACACACTAGATAAGTATTTTATAATCCAATAATTTGTATAATGATGATAACAGAATTGATTCACAGATGCATAATGTAATCAAGGCATAATGTGGTAATGAAGCTACACAGATGCAGGTTGTTGTGGTGATCAATGGGAGATATTATATGGGAGTGTTGATGTGCTGGAATCAGGTTGTAAGACTGGGTACCACCTGTCTATGACATTATGACCATTGTATTGTGTGTATGTGTGTGTCTGTGTGTGTGTGTGTGTGTGTGTCTGTGTGTGTGTGTGTGTGTGTGTGTGTGTGTGTGTGTGTGTGTGTGTGTGTGTGTGTGTGTCTGTCTGTCTGTCTGTGTGTGTGTGTGTGTGTGTGTGTGTGTGTGTGTGTGTGTGTGTGTGTGTGTGTGGTACAGGAGTGACATATTGGAACATCTGAATCATGGCAACGCACCCAAACTTCAAAGGTGCCCAATCCCATGAGGTACTGTACATGCCACAGATGTTGCCTACCAATATGGGACATACAGTGAACTCTCCTCAATCCTCCAACACTTTATCTCATCCTCAACTTCCCGATACCAATACAATCATTGATGTGTATCAAGCCATACCCACTAATCCACAATTTTTCTCATATACCAATTGCAGCAGATTAACAAGTATTCACTGTACATAGTGTGTATTTGGTGACAGGTCACACAAATACCTGTTGTGCTTAGTTCTTTGAGGTACTCAATCCTATTGGACATACATAATTATGTTGCATGTTTTTGGTGACCTTTAATTCACACTTTCGCTCACGAGTTTATGTGCAGGTGATAGCTAAAGTAATTCCACATGCATTCCACATACGTACACTGACAAAGGTGCATTGTCACACTGGAACTCAGCTGGTATTAATTGTATTCATTGTTGCAGTGGAATTCAGCTGGTGTTAATTGTATTCATTGTCTCCCTCCTGTTAGTCCCCGGACAAGATGACCACCAGTCATGGAGGGCTCATTGATGACAAGCTCAACACCATCACGGTCGGCCCGCGTGGTCCAGTTCTCATGCAGGATTTCACCTACATGGACGAGATGGCCCATTTCGATCGCGAGAGAATTCCCGAGAGAGTAGTCCACGCCAAGGGGGCAGGTGTGTGTGCACTTTTTGTGGTTTGACTTTCAATTTCAACTGGGAATGGAAATGAGACTCACCGTCATGTGGTGTGCATTAATATAATATTATGTGGTGGAAATCTTCCTTCAGATTAAGTTCATCTGATCCAGGGGAGTGGTTTGGTTGACTACCCTGCAAAGCCTCCGTTATCGGAGCCAAGATTTAGATGTGTATAAACATGACATATCTGTATTTCACTACTTGACCTTGGTGTGACCACCCCAGCCAGGTGGGGTCCAAAGGAAGGAACTGTTTGTACAGGCACCACTGTACAGGCACCACTGTACAGGCACCACTGTACAGGCACTACTGTACATGTACCACTGTACAAGTACCACTGTACAGGCACTACTGTACAGGCACCACTGTACAGGCACCACTGTACAGACACCACTGTACAAGTACCACTGTACAGACACCACTGTACAGGCACCACTGTACAGACACCACTGTACAAGTACCACTGTACAGACACCACTGTACAAGTACCACTGTACAGACACCACTGTACAAGTACCACTGTACAGACACCACTGTACAGACACCACTGTACAAGTACCACTGTACAGACACCACTGTACAAGTACCACTGTACAGACACCACTGTACAAGTACCACTGTACAGACACCACTGTACAAGTACCACTGTACAGACACCACTGTACAAGTACCACTGTACAGACACCACTGTACAAGTACCACTGTACAAGTACCACTGTACAGGCACCACTGTACAAGTACCACTGTACAGGCACCACTGTACAAGTACCACTGTACAGACACCACTGTACAAGTACCACTGTACATGTACCACTGTACAGGCACCACTGTACAAGTACCACTGTACAGGCACCACTGTACAGACACCACTGTACAGGCACTACTGTACAGGCACCACTGTACAGACACCACTGTACAGGCACCACTGTACAGACACCACTGTACAGGCACTACTGTACAGGCACCACTGTACAGACACCACTGTACAGGCACCACTGTACAGACACCACTGTACAGGCACTACTGTACAGGCACCACTGTACAGACACCACTGTACAGGCACCACTGTACAGACACCACTGTACAGGCACTACTGTACAGGCACCACTGTACAGGCACCACTGTACAGGCACCACTGTACAGGCACCACTGTACAGGCACCACTGCAGACAAATACACACACTTTATTATCTACTATCTCCTAGTAATGGATGGTTTACTTCAATCCTTCAGTCTCTCTATCTCCTAGTAATGGATGGTTTACTTCAATCCTCCTTCTCTGCTCCTTGTCAGGTGCCTTTGGATATTTTGAGGTGACGCACGACATTTCCAAGTATTGCAAGGCTAAGCTCTTTGACACCATCGGGAAGAAAACTCCTGTGGCCGTTCGGTTCTCTACAGTTGGTGAGTGTGTGTATGTGTGTGTGTATATATGTGTATGTGTGTGTGTGTGTGTGTGTATGTGTGTGATTGTATCTGTATGTCTTGCTGGATTTGCTTGTACTTCCTGTCTCCCAACCAACCTGTATTTCCTGTTCGATTTGTTTCTACTTCCTGTCTGATACAACAGGTGGGGAGTCAGGAAGTGCTGACACTGTACGTGATCCTCGGGGATTTGCTCTCAAGTTCTACACGGAGGAAGGGAATTGGGACTTGGTTGGGAACAACACTCCGATCTTCTTCATCCGTGATCCTCTCCTGGTGAGTACCGGCATGCTGTTTTGTCCTGAGTGCCTTCCTGCGTCAACTGCTGGTCGATTTGTCCCCATTCCAGTTCCCAAGTTTCATCCATACTCAGAAGCGGAACCCAGCAACCCATCTCAAGGTATGCACACACACACGCACGCACACACACACACACACACACACACTAAAACACACACACACACACACACACACACACACACACACACACACACACACACACACACACACACACACACACACACACACACACACACACACACACACACACACACACACACACACACACACTAAAACACACACACACACACACACACACACACACACACACACACACACACACACACACACACACACACTAAAACACACACACACACACACACACACACACACACACACACACTAAAACACACACACACACACACACACACACACACACACACACACACACACACACACACACACACACACACTAAAACACACACACACACACACACACACACACACACACACACACACACACACACACACACACACACACACACACACACACTAAAACACACACACACACACACACACACACACACACACACACACACACACACACACACACTAAAACACACACACACACACACACACACACACACACACACACACACACACACACACACACACACACTAAAACACACACACACACACACACACACACACACACACACACACACACACACACACTAAAACACACACACACACACACACACACACACACACACACACACACACACACACACACACACACTAAAACACACACACACACACACACACACACACACACACACACACACACACACACACACACTAAAACACACACACACACACACACACACACACACACACACACACACACACACACACTAAAACACACACACACACACACACACACACACACACACACACACACACACACACTAAAACACACACACACACACACACACACACACACACACACACACACACACACACACACACACACACACTAAAACACACACACACACACACACACACACACACACACACACACACACACACACTAAAACACACACACACACACACACACACACACACACACACACACACACACACACACTAAAACACACACACACACACACACACACACACACACACACACACACTAAAACACACACACACACACATACACCGTACAACCATTATATGCAGGTACCTGTATTTGTTCACATCTTATGTGGTTGTTGAGTAGTAATATTTATGTGTTGTCTTGTATGTGATTTGTTGTGTCTCCCTTCACCCTCCCCTGGCCCCAGGATCCCGACATGTTCTGGGATTTCATTTCCCTCCGACCCGAGACCACCCACCAGGTGTCCTTCCTCTTCAGCGACAGGGGAATCCCCGACGGATATCGTCACATGAACGGATATGGGAGCCACACCTTCAAACTGGTCAACAAAGATGGAGAAGCAGTTTACTGCAAGTTCCACTACAAGGTGAGTGATGCTGGGCTAGCATAGCCACACACTGTAATAATTGCAAGTATCACATGAGAGTCACATGACAGTTGGCCTATTACTCATTGTGCAACTGTTAGTGAAGCACAGCTGTCACCAGGTGTGGGTGGGGAGTGAGGGTGTATACGCCCCTTCTCCTCCCACCCTGAAACGACACCCAATAGGACACTGTTATCCATTATTCCACCGCCTTGCATCCATTCTCCCACAAGAGATGTTGTTTATCACTTAAGGTCCTCACTGACCAGTTTATTGAATTCTCTAACGGAAATTTTCTCTTCAATTAAATGTAATGATTAATTGATATCTGTTCTTGTGTGGACTGTTGTGTGAGGTCATCAAACCAGTACAGCTGTAGAGTCCAGTGTGGTGCTGTGTTTGTTTCATTATAACATTGTACAGTGGAACCTCTATTAAAGGACACTCTGAATAAAGGACACCATAGAAATTACCTCCCTACAAAGGACACTTTCTTAGGCACCAAAAGTAGACTTTCCTATAGTGCTAACACATTTTTCACCTCTGAAGAGTGGACAACCTCTCTACAGTGGACAAATTACCTGGTTCCAATGTGTCCTTTATAAAGAGGTTCCCCTGTAGTTACATTGCAACCTGTAATAAAGACCACCTGTCCAAAGTGTCCATTATTGTACTACCCACAATGTCAACTCTACTATACTACAACACCTCTGTATAGAGACCACCTGTCTACAGTGGCCACCTACTTCTGGTCCCTTGGGTGGTCTTTATATACAGGTTTTACTGTAGTGGCCACCTACTTCTGGTCCCTTGGGTGGTCTTTATATGCAGGTTTTACTTTAGTGGCCACCTACTTCTGGTCCCTTGGGTGGTCTTTATGTACAGGTTTTACTGTAGTGGCCACCTACTTCTGGTCCCTTGGGTGGTCTTTATATACAGGTTTTACTGTTTAATCGTGTTTTGTTGTTTATTTTGTTATGTGGTTCCATTTATCTTTCTCTCCTTTTTTATGTATTACGTGGTTTTTGTTGATGTTTATTTTCCCATGTGGTTTTATTTGTTGTTGTTGTTTACTGTAGACTGATCAAGGTATCAAGAATGTCCCAGTGGACAAAGCAGCTGTCCTCGCTGGGACCTGCCCCGACTACGGTATCCAAGACCTGTATGAGGCCATCGCCCAGGGCAACCATGTGAGTACTGTGTAGTGGGAGTGGGGATGGTTGGAAACTGGGAGTGGGGATAGTTGTAACTGGAAGTGGGGATGGTGGTGAACTGGAAGTGGAAATAGTTGTAAACTGTGAGTTTGAATTGTGATTAACTGAGAGTGGGAATGTTGGTAAACTGGAAGTGGGAATAGTTGTAAACTAGGAGTTCGAATTGTGATAAACTGAGATTGGGAATGGTGGTATACTGGGAGTTTGGATTGTGATAAACTGAGAGTGGGAATGGTGGTATACTGGGAGTTTGAATAGTAATAAACTGGAAGTGGGAATGGTGATAAACTGAGAGTGGGAATGGTGGTAAACTGGAATGAATTGCACTGGGAATGTGAATTTTAGTGTACTGGGAGTGGGAATGGAAATATACATTGGAAATTGGAATATTGATGTACTGACAGTGGGAATGGAATGAATATGTCACCAATGTCCATATTATCTGGTTCCCTACAGCCGTCCTACTCACTCTCCATCCAAGTCATGACCTTTGAGCAAGCTGAAAAGTGGAAGTTCAATCCTTTTGATCTCACCAAGGTGTGTGTGTGTGTGTGTGTGTGTGTGTGTGTGTGTGTGTGTGTGTGTGTGTGTGTGTGTGTCTGTGTGTGTGTGTGTGTGTGTGTGTGTGTGTGCGTGTGTGTGTGTGTGTGTCTGTGTGTGTGTGTGTCTGTGTCTCTCTGTGTGTGTGTGTGTGTGTGTGTGTGTGTGTGTGTGTGTGTGTGCGTGTGTGTGCGTGCTTGTGTGAGTGCGTATACTGTGTGTATTGTGTGTTCAGTGTATATGGTATATACTGTGTGTACTCTGTGTACTGTGTGTGGTGTACATATGTACCTTATACTCAATATCCTTGATGCTGCTACAACTTGCTCCTCATATCTCCCCCTTTCCTTCAGGTGTGGCCCCAGAAGGACTTCCCTCGCATCCCAGTGGGGAAGATTGTCTTCAATCGCAATCCAGCCAACTACTTTGCTGAAGTGGAGCAACTGGCCTTCTGTCCGGCTCACATGGTCAACGGCATCGAAGCCTCTCCTGACAAAATGCTGCAGGTCAGTTGTTGCACCCAGGAAGAGAGTGCTTTCATGCATGCGTGCACCTGTATGCGAGGGCACACATGTGCATACAAAGAAACATGTACCTGTACACATATGCACACACATGCAAACATACACACACGCACACACACACATGCAAAAATACACACACACACACACACACACACACACACACACACACACACACACACACACACACACACACACACACACACACACACACACACACACACACACACACACACACACACACACACACCTTCCATCCCCCCCACAGGGACGCCTCTTCTCCTACTCGGACACTCATCGTCATCGTTTGGGTCCCAACTACCACATGATTCCTGTCAACGCTCCAAAGTGTCCTTACGCTAACTACCAACGTGATGGCTTCATGTGTGTTGATGGCAATCAAGGTACGTGGACATTGTCCAGATGCTTGTAGCCTTCAGACTATGATTGTTGTTGTTGTTGGTTGTGTGTGTGTTTACAGTTCTGTGGATATGTTTGCTACTTCATAGTTATTTGTATTCTTTGGTTCCACCCCTTTTTAATTACAGAGGGTGCCCCCAACTACTATCCCAACAGTTTCAATGGGCCAAAGGATGACTTGAAGAACGCCATCTCTCCCATCAGCACTGTATGTGGGTCAGACATCACCATGGGGGAACCGAGTTGATTGATGTTGGCACAAGATCACCACTCATCACTAGCACCCTCACCATTCACACTGTCTCCACTCTTACCATCACAACTAGCACCTCACCATCACAATTAGCACCTCACCATCACAATTAGCACCTCACCATCACAACTAGCACCTCACCATCCACACCATCCCCATTCCCACCATCACAACTAGCACCTCACCATTCACACCATCCCCATTCCCACCGTCACAACTAGCACCTCACCATCCACACCGTCCCCAACCTCACCAGCACAACTAGCACCATCCTCACCTCCGTTTTACCAGACATTGTTGTTGCCCTTGCTACAGACAGAAGATTGCAAGCGCTACAATTCTGCTGATGAGGACAACTTCACCCAGGTGAGCTATATTGCATGATATACTGTAGGTGTGTCATTGTACTTAATGATATTCCCACTGGATTGCTCAATGCCCCACTGGATTGCTCAACACTCCCACTGTATTGCTCAACACTCCCACTGTATTGCTCAATGCCCCACTGAATTGTTCAACACTCCCATTGAATTGCTCAACACTCCCATTGAATTGCTCAACACTCCCACTGTATTTCTTCACCTTGCTAGGTTGGCATCTTCTACCGTGAAGTGCTCACAGAAGAAGAGAGGACTCGTCTTGTGCAGAATATCGCTGGACACCTGAAGGATGCCAAGGAGTTTATCCAGGAGAGAGCTGTGAGTGGGAGGGGCAAAGATCTGGTGGTGGGAGGGGCAGTGATCTGGTGGCGGGAGGGGTAGTGATCTGATGGTGAGAGGGGCAGTGATCTGATGGTGGGAGGGGTAGTGATCTGGTAGTGGGAGGGGTAGTGATCTGATGGTGGGAGGGACAGTGATCTGGTAGTGGGAGGGGTAGTGATCTGATAGTGGGAGGGGCAGTGATCTGGTAGTGGGAGGGGTAGTGATCTGATGGTGGGAGGGACAGTGATCTGGTAGTGGGAGGGGTAGTGATCTGATAGTGGGAGGGACAGTGATCTGGTAGTGGGAGGGGTAGTGATCTGATGGTGGGAGGGACAGTGATCTGGTTGTGGGAGGGGTAGTGATCTGATGGTGGGAGGGACAGTGATCTGGTTGTGGGAGGGGTAGTGATCTGATGGTGGGAGGGGCAGTGATCTGGTGGTGGGAGGGGCAATGATCTGATAGTGGGAGGGGCAGTGATCTGGTAGTGGGAGGGGCAGTGATCAGGTAATAGGAGGGGCTGTATCAATGTTACAGACAGACTTAAACTCAAGTATTAATTTCTGGATTGTAATGTATGACCTGATTAGTGATCCTCTCATTGCTGGATTCTCTCGTGTTGAAGACATTCCTGGGGTAACATGAGTCGTGTTGACTGTGTTTGCCGTAGACCGCACTTTGTATTAATTGGTTTCTAATTACTAATTTTTCTATTTCGCAGGTGAAGAACTTCTCCCAGGCTGATCCAGATTACGGTGGCCGCATCGCTAAACTGCTGGCTGAGTACAAAGCTGTGAGTGATTTGTGGGGTGTGCATCCGTGATTGAGTGGGCGTGGATCCATGATTGAGTGGGTGTGGATCCATGATTGAGTGGGTGTGGATCTATGATTGAGCGGGCGTGGATCCATGATTCAGTGGGTGTGGATCCATGATTCCAGTGGGTGTGTATCCATGATTCAGTGGGTGTGAGCCGATGCTGTTTGCTGTACAGGTTATGTCTTGTTCGTGGGTTGTGAACTTGAACGAGTAGAAATACATTCCCGGTATTTGGCTCATGCATGCAATGGTGACAACCCTTTGTACACAAGCCACCGGGATGATACCGTATAGCGGGAAATTTTCGCGGGACAAAATTTTCGTGGATGGCTCCAAAAATGAAAATTCATGGATAAAATTTTCACGGATGCTGGCCAGTGTCACGCAACAGAACAGCGAGAACGCCTAATTCGTGGATAAAATTTTTGCGGATGTTAGGCCAACAGCGAAATTTGTGAAAATTTTGTCCCGCGAAAATTTCCCGCTATACAGTATATCACAGGTTTGTATTTTAGATTAATGTCAGACGCTATTAATTGATATCCAATTTCTGTTTGGCAACACCTCATGAAATCCCTTATTCGACTGTAACAGATCCTTGGTCGAATGTCACCCCAACCTGAGCACCATGCCCAACCCAGTTGTTGTGGTTTTGTACCTCCTGTTACATCTCATTTACATCAGTTTCAATTTTTACACTTTTGTTTACACTTTTGTTTACACTTTTGTTTACATTTATTGTTCACTTGTTGTTCACACTTCTTGTGTACTTTTCTTCATACTTGCATTTTTTGTTATCACACTTGTTTATGCTGGCTCGCACTTGTTTATGCTGGTTCACACTTGTTTATGCTGGTTCACACTTGTTTATGCTGGCTCACACTTGTTTATGCTGGTTCACATTTGTTTATGCTGGTTCACACTTGTTTATGCTGGTTCACACTTGTTTATGCTGGCTCACACTCAAGTAATAGGACCACTATTTTACCACGTTTAGTAGAATGTTCCCTGAAAGCGCAGAGACCATTCGAACTTGCGTTATGGAGCTATGGCTGATTTATTGTTTATCGAGAATACGCCATTTTATTCGATAAGCGGTTACCGCCATGTAAGCGCGCAAAGAAAAATAACGTTATTGTTAGATTTACTTTATTGTAATGACCTAAAGATAGCTAGCCGATAAGCACAACTGAATTTCGAATACTTTACTTTCTAATTTAACGTATAAGTAATAATGAAATAATATAGCCCAGAAGATGTCACAAATTATACAAAGATATACGGAATGTTCGGAAGTAAGCCTATAATCGCCATTTCTCGGAAATGTGGTTTCGTTTACCGTAACATACTTTTGCGTGTATCTTCGGAACGGAATTAGCTATACGGAAATTTCAAGTGACATTCTGTAGATTAGTATGTGTTTCAACTAGGTATGTTTAACTCGGAAGCGATTGTTAGCACGATATTACCCCTTTTCTCAGATCCTGACACATATTGTTTAATATGTCTCATGTATTCTTCGTGTGGTGGGCCGAAACCAAAAATGAGTGATTTCACAAAAATGTCCAGTTGAAACTTCAAACCTTCATTTTTGGAGTTAATAGAAGGATGAAATTACACCTCATCACTATTAGGGTCATCTGTGACACAGAGAGCCATAGGAGGATTCAATCCTTCAGATCATTTTCC
>OZ026551.1:370000-382500 GCA_964020155.1 Chondrilla cf. caribensis | reverse complement strand
TGAACCTCCATAATCTGACATTTCTTGTCTAGCATGCAATACTGCACCCTTGATTGTCACCCTATGGTGATCCTCTGCAAACAACACACTAATGAGCAGACTGATGTAATGGGATTGCCTTCCAAGTCAGTGATTCAATCTGAATTCTGTGCTAATCTTATTAGAGCATTCGACACAGCAAGAGATACATGAATTGTATGACATGTGTACATATTGGTGTATTAGAGGTGTACCTGCGTGCATATTGGTGTATTAGAGGTGTACCTGCGTGCATATTGGTGTATTAGAGGTGTACCTGCGTGCATATTGGTGTATTAGAGGTGTACATGCGTGCATATTGGTGTATTAGAGGTGTACATGTGTACATATTGGTGTATTAGAGGTGTACATGTGTACATATTGGTGTATTAGAGGTGTACATGTGTGCATATTGGTGTATTTGAGGTGTACATGTGCACATATTGGTGTATTTGAGGTGTACATGTGTGCATATTGGTGTATTTGAGGTGTACATGTGTACATATTGGTGTATTAGAGGTGTACATGTGTGCATATTGGTATATTAAAGGTGTACATGTGTACATATTGGTGTATTGGAGGTGTACATGTGTGCATATTGGTGTATTTGAGGTGTACATGTGTGCATATTGGTGTATTGGAGGTGTACATGTGTGCATACGTATGTGTGTATATATGTGGTGTGTTGGTATATGCGCATATATGTGTGTATGTGTATATGTGTGTGTGTGTGTGTGTGTGTGTGTGTGTGTGTGTGTGTGTGTGTGTGTGCGTGCGCGTGTGTGTACATGTATGTGTGAAGTAGTGCACATAGACGTGTGTATGTGATGTGAATGTGTACATGTGTGCATGTAGTGTGTATGTGTGCACGTATTGTACATGCATTGAATATGAGAAGAGTGTGTGCCCTGTGGTTGCTGCCGGCGATATGAGATCACTTTCACACAATTAGTCTTGTGTTATCCACGCTGGTCAACACCCGATACCTTCACTGGGTCATTACCTGTTGATAAAGGATGGCTTTCATCAGAAATATCTGGTCTTCTGACAGACAAAGTTTTGTGTGAATAAGATAATGTATGTTGGTGTGTGTATGCGTGTGTGTTTGTGAGTGTGCGTGTGTGTGTTTGTGTGTGTGTGTGTGTGTGTGTGTGTGTGTGTGTGTGTGTGTGTGTGTGTGTGTGTGTGTGTGTGTGTTTGTGAGGGTGAAACAGATTAACATGATATGAACATGTGATGTTATATACACACATTGCATGTACACACACACGCAAACACACGCGCACCCACCCACACCCACATTCCCGCACACACACACACACACACACACACACACACACACACACACACACACACACCACACACATGCGCATGCACACACAAACACACACACATGCACATAAACACACTCATACACTCACACGCACTTTCACACACAAACAAACAAACACACAACAAACAAACAAACACATGCACACAAAGTCATGCACACTAACTCATGTTTTAACACATGTATATCTAAACACACACAGACAGACACTTGATATGATCTGATTTCCACTGCCTGAAGGACTTTCACCATCGTAGGGATTAAGAGGTTTATGAAGTCACTAATTCTTCCTAATATTGCATTTCTGTGAGAGAAATTTATCCATTAAGTCAGATTATTCCGTCCCATAGCTTGTTAGCACGTCTAGCAAGGTGCCACACCAGCTAATGTCAGCCGCATTCTCCATTACGAGTCGAACCCTCTAATTAACAGACACAACATGGCATGTACAGCGAGACCTCCTTGCTGTTTCATCTTCAAGGAGTGATCGATTGAATTAAATTGTTGTTTATTAACATCGAAGGAGTGATCGATTTGATTAAATTGTTGTTTATTAACTTTGAAACACCCTGTCCATTTGCAAAGGTTTCAGTATTGCATAACCTTGTATAACTCTGTATACTTTAGTATTCTCTCAGGGCTGGTAAGGAGAAGCACACTTAAGTGAACCCATTCGCATGTGATAGTGTTAATTACATGATTGATTTATTGTCCTTTATCTGGTGTTTGATCCGATAACAGAAGGACATTTAAATTCCTTCTGACCATCTCCACCCCCTTGACCTCTGTTGTGGTGAGTGCCTTTTGAGCTGTATTGAATGAACTGAGAGAAGTTTAGAGCATGCTGAGGTACACATGTACACCCCCCCAAACACACACTCACACCCACCCACCCACCCACCCACACACACACACACACACACACACACACACACACACACACACACACACACACACACACACACACACACACACACGTACACTGGTATATACTAATATGAGCATACAACTAATATGTATGCACCGATATGTACTGCATGTACCAATATACATATATTAGCATATATTATGCATATATCAATTTGTATGTATTAGTATGTATTACACAGTAGATCAATGTGCATACTATCAGGGCTGTAGTTCTATTGGCCCACCCAAGCACCTATCCCCTTCATGACGAGGTGTCTTCTTACAGAAGTCGAAGGCGAGTGGGTGAGAGCGTGATCAATAGCTCTTCGCTTGATGTCTGACCAATCAGATTATGTTTCACTCTCATTTGAAATTCTACACTCCGTTTGGTCCACCTATGAATAGTGTCAACTCCCACAGGGGGCGTGTGTACGGCTTCAAACCATCTTCAGTGTTGAATCCTTCACATTCGGGGAGGCTCCTATGAGTATGGGGGCTCAACTATTCTGATTGGCTCCTTATTGCCATAGTTATATGTCTGATGATAGACCAAAAAGGAAGTGGCCATGTTTGGGAACACCAAATGTTGTGACACAAGTTCTTAGGAATGTGTGCCTTTGTCTCTGATTGCATGTGTGTTTTGTATGTGCATGTGTACATATGTATGTTCCACAGTGTGTGTGTGTGTGTGTGTGTGTGTGTGTGTGTGTGTGTGTGTGTGTGTGTGTGTGTATGTACGTATAGTGTGTGTACGTATAGTGTGTGTACGTATAGTGTGTGTGTGTGTGTGTGTGTGTGTGTGTGTGGGTGGGTGGGTGGTGTGTGTGTGTGTGTGTGTGTGTGTGTGTGTGTGTGTGTGTGTGTGTGTGTGTACGTATAGTGTGTATGTGTGTGTGTGTGTGTTTGTGTGTGTTTGTGTGTGGTATGTGTACATATCTGATTGTGTATACAGTATACATGTGTGCTTGGTATAGAATACTCTTTGTTGTGTGTTTACATCTACATGTACATATACAAACAAACTGTGAGCGGCATGTGCACGCATGCAAACACAGTGTCAAGTAACATGTTCTTGTTGTACATGATCACTACATCATCTAACGCTATCACTACATCATCGATCATAATCACTACATCTATCTGCTACGTCTTCCTATTCACCCTGTGTGGTGATACACATTTGTCAAGAGATACCTGTCGTGGAGGACCGCCTTGCCATTCACAACACAGCTACATCAACCAATGGTAGGTTGTTCCACCAGGACTGACCAATGTGTGTTAACCTATTCAGAAGGTGTGTTGAACAGCGTGTGAACACAAATAGATTTTCAGCCAATCATCACGGTTGCTTGGCATCACCAGCGATTAACAAGATGATTCCGTTTGCTAACGAATTTCATAATTCGATTACTGTTGACTGTGTTATCATAAACAAGGATGAGTGAATATGTAGACATTGTTGTCATGGCGATAATATCAGCGATTTGTCTCGGTTCATGTAGGTTATTGTGATTTCAGATGGTGCTATTAGTAATCTTAATGTAATTCACCTCCCTCCGGGATCTGTAGTAGGTTCTGTGAATGTGTGCTTGTGGTGAGTGTGTGCTTGTGGTGAGTGTGTGCTTGTGGTGAGTGTGAGCTTGTGGTGAGTGTGTGCTTGTGGTGAGTGTGACTGTGTGCTTGTGTTGAGTGTGTGCTCATGTTGAGTGTGTGCTCATGTTGAGTGTGTGCTCATGTTGACTGTGTACTCGTGTTGACTGTGTGCTTGTGGTGAGTGTGTGCTTGTGGTGAGTGTGTGCTTGTGTTTGAGTGTGTGTGTTCATGTGTATGTATGTGCATGCTTGAGCGTGTGTGTATGTGTGAATTAGTTTGTGTGTGCATGTGTGCTTGTGTGGATCTGTGTTTACTCATATACATATGTTCATAATATGAGAGAACACCAACATCCACACCATCACGCTCATGTTTATCGAAGTAAGTACATCACATGCATACATACATCATACATGCAATCATGGAGTAGACGAGTGTTCGTAAGTCAAGCACAGTGAAGACCATCAGGAATACTACCATTGCATTTCCCAGTCTCAGGAATTCCTGTATTGTGTTATTCTATACACAGTATGACTATCAGAGTTAGGACCACCTTACAATTGATACTACTTCAACTGGTCCCATAGGTGATCTCAATTGTGAGGTTCTACTGTACATCAACTGGTCCCATAGGTGGTTGTGAGGTTCTACTGTACTTCAACTGGTCACATAGGTGGTCTTAATTGTGAGGTTCTACTGTACTTCAACTGGTCCCATAGGTGGTCTCAATTGTGAGGTTCTACTGTACTTCAACTGGTCACACAGGTGGTCTCAATTGTAAGGTTCTACTGTACTTCAACTGGTCACACAGGTGGTCTCAATTGTAAGGTTCTACTGTACTTCAACTGGTCACACAGGTGGTCTCAATTGTAAGGTTCTACTGTACTTCAACTGGTCACACAGGTGGTCTCAATTGTAAGGTTCTACTGTACTTCAACTGGTCACACAGGTGGTCTCAATTGTAAGGTTCTACTGTACTTCAACTGGTCCCATAGGTGGTCTCAATTGTAAGGTTCTACTGTACTTCAACTGGTCCCACAGGTGGTCTCAATTGTGAGGTTCTACTGTACTTCAACTGGTCACACAGGTGGTCTCAATTGTAAGGTTCTACTGTACTTCAACTGATCCCATAGGTGGTCTCAATTGTGAGGTCCTACTGTACTTCAACTGGTCCCATAGGTGGTCTCAATTGTGAGGTTCTATAAATACTGTACTTCAACTGATCCCATAGGTGGTCTCAATTGTGAGGTCCTACTGTACTTCAACTGATCCCATAGGTGGTCTCAATTGTAAGGTTCTACTGTACTTCAACTGGTCCCATAGGTGGTCTCAATTGTGAGGTTCTACTGTACTTCAACTGGTCCCACAGCTACAGGTGGTCTTAATTGTGAGGTTCTACTGTACTTCAACTGGTCCCATAGGTGGTCTCAATTGTGAGGTTCTACTGTACTTCAACTGGTCCCACAGCTACAGGTGGTCTTAATTGTGAGGTTCTACTGTACTTCAACTGGTCCCATAGGTGGTCTCAGTTGTGAGGTCCTACATACTGCATGTGCTTATAGATGAGTATGCATGACCCAATAGGTTTGAAGGATAGGTGCCTATAGATGAATGTTCATAGTTAATTATGTGCTCATAAGTGAGTGTCTATGCATGAGTGTCAGTGTTGGAGGATTGTGCGTCGAACATGTGCTGTACACACAAACATGTAATCATTACTCAGAATAAATAATTAGCTCGTAATATTATGAACACAACACCACAGATATCCAGTGTGCTGTGTGTGCAAGAGTAGATCGTTCAATTCCACCACGGGATTGACCGCACTCCCCTCCCATCCGCTTTGATATTTACATGTACGTTTACATATGAGTGCGTCTGTGTGTACACACTTACATGTGTGTGTCTGCGTCTGTGTATGTACGTGTGTGCGCGGACATGTACAAAGTGGGCGTGTGTCCGTAGGTGTGTAAACACCCTCAATTCATACTGGACACGGGCAGGTTGATTGGCATATGTCATAATTTACCTACGAACACAACTGGCGACTAATAGTGCGTGGGCGGATACCAGCCAAATTCACCACAATGTTAACAGGACACTTTGTAGCATACTTCGAATTCTACATGCAGTGTTTAAAATAGTGGTACCAGTGTGTGCTAGGAAGGTGAGCTATTTCTCTTGGCAGACATTAGACACAAACTAGAGACGAATTGGTCGTGTAGAGCCCGGTATCAGGAGATACACCAGAGTTTATTGACTGACACGTTGCGGGAGAGAAGTGAGTGTGGATAGTACACCTTACAGCCCAGGCTAATCTAATCTCTGTCGGAATCCTTATACCAATTAGTACCAGTAGCGCGCGTATTTAACACGCGAGAGAAAGGGCGGGCGAATAGGATGACCCATCGGCAGCAAGAGAAGAGACGTCAGCCCGAAATCAGGACAGGGATAATTGGCAAAATAAGAATAAAAGCGAAAAGTGTTAACTGTCCCAACAAACAAACTCCTAGTACTCTCTGTTCTGGAGCCAAAGTTGATAGTGAAACTCGTTGTTTGCTCGATTCGGAATCACTCGGTTCAGTCGCAACTCGAACCTGCTCGGACAACTCCCAGTTCTTGAAGGATTTGAACGATTTGCTCTCGCTGCCTATACAGACTCCCTGCTCGAAGAAGACAAGAAAATCTTCCTTGACTAGCATCAGCAGTGGCATATACAACATGTGGAAGGTTAAGCGGTCTACCAGTTTCACGACCTCGACCAGGATCAGCGAGGAGGAGCCAGCCAAGCATCAGTTCAGCGCCACTCAGCTGTGGGACGCGCTCGTGTGCCATTTGGAGAGTAACGTCAACCCAGGAAGAAGAAGAAGGTCTTTCCGTTGGTACGATGACTGTTTCCAGGGCTCCGAAGCGGTGGACTGTTTGAAGCATTTCATCGAAGAAGCTCTCGGTCGTAACATTGAGCGACAACAGATCCTCACCCTTCTCAGTCGCTTCGCCTCTTGGGGCGTGATCGAGCCGATCACCAGCCCGGACAAAAACATGACCTTCAAGGACAGCAGCTTGTATCGCCTCACGAAACAGCACTTCTGGCGACAAGACGAGAAGACGCACACTCTAAAACGTTCTGCTTCCATTCCTTCCATGGTCGTTGCCGATACAGTGAGTAGACACAATATAAACTGTGTATAAATGTGTATGTAGCGCTGTGAAGTGTGGTGAAGTTGATTTGACTGTTCGTGTTGTTGTGATTTTACAGGAGGATTCTGGTGTAGCTTCTGGAAGTTCCTCTCACTCCAACGGATTGGAGGACACCGTTCATACTGTAACCGTGGAACCGGAGAGAGACATAGTGGTTGGGCAACATGAGGTCCTTGACAACAACCCTAGCAACAATCCTACATCGAGCGAGGTCCCTTGCAGAGCAGGAGGTACCCACCTTCCAGACAAAAGCCACAAGAGATACAGCGAGTCCAGAGCACACAAGGTGTTGAGCAAGGACCAACACAGGCAGAGGAGAAAGACGTGTCATGAAGCCGGCGATGGCCTCTCAAACAGCAAACCCATGGGGGGCTCCTGTAGTGATCTCGTGGACAGAGGATCACAAGAGCAAAAAAGTACGTTCTCACATTGTCAGTTGTTTATCTTATTATTACGAATATTACACGATTATTACACTTTAATTTTGTCTATTAAAGAGCATATTTACATGATGGTTGTAATCAAACGCATGTTATTGTGTAAATGACACGTGTTTGTTTATTCTATTGACACTTTTTTTGGTACATTCTTTATTTAATGTTGCTTGTTTTTATTATAGGTGATGATGACCACACCCATCGGACACACCCAGTAGCACAAAGTGGTTGCCATGACAATACTACTACTCACAAGAGACCCAGACAACATTCATCAAAAATGGACAAGGGTGCTAATGACCACGCCCATCACAGACACAGACACACCTCCGGTAAAGATGTCCGCCGTAAGACAAGTGTCAGCAAACGTGCATATTGTGACTTGTACAAGAAAATAGCAAGTTCCGGACAGTTCGACAAGTCCCCCGTTGCCTACGGTGATTTCGGTGCTCTTGCGATGAAGGATGTGCTGTGGCAGCACTTTTCATGTTCCCAAGACTCGGGTTTCTCCTTGTTCAGTAGCGGACTGCTTCAAGTCAACAACATGGAGAAAATGGACTCCACAACCGATTTACAAATTGTCCGCTACGGTTTTGTGTAGATCCACCGTCTTGAATCATTATTAATGAATTAATTGATTACTGTCAATCAATTGATCAGTTGTGTATTTCTGTAAATATCATATTCTGTGTCTTGTATCATGTGTTGCTTGCTGGTTCATTGATCTCTTGCTTTTGTTTGAATGCAATTTTGACGTGCAGCGCAATGGGAGGAATAAATGTGGGGACCAGGCGGTCGATTAGATATATATTAATCGTACAATAATACGATGTACCTGTATAACCTTCATAGAGCTTGACACATTGGGCATGCAAAATTGTCAAATTCACTTTATACTTTCATGGAACTTTTCTGGAATAACATACCGAAGGTTTGCCTCTTACAGGCCTTGAACAAATAATATGTCAATTTGCAATGTCCGTTCTCATGAACTGTGCCAATATATATGTATATATGTATTTGTGATCTTGCTAAGCTTCTCTGGATGTACTGCATTGTTCAACAAGCCCCCAGCTAGGCCTAAAACAAATACCATCCACCCACACCTCTGCATGGTGAACTATGCCAGATGGGCTTAGAATTTCAAATATGTTCTATAAGCCCACATAATTTGTTGTGCCACAAGCTCCTCACGCGTGTGATGAGAATTTTTATAATTACTGAGACACAAGCTGTAGTTAGGTTGTATCCTGCAACATGATCTGATCTGAAAGAGGTACAGTGCAACCTGGATACTGAGTAATACACACTCCTGGTTAGTGCACACTCCTGGTTAGTACACACTCCTGGTTAGTGCACACACCTGGTAGGTACACACTCCTGGTCAGTGCACACTCCTGGTTAGCACACACTCCTGGTTAGCACACACTCCTGGTCAGTACACACTCCTGGTTAGTACACACGTACTCCTGGTTAGTACACACGTACTCCTGGTTAGTACCATAGGGATGAATATAGACGAGTTGAATATCTATGTTAGTACACGAACTCCATTCAGACCCTAGCTCATGTACACTATGTCAACCACTGTTGATAGGGAGTACCCCTGATAAGAAGTACAGATTTGCTGCGCTCTTCGAGGTACTTACTAAGCAAGTTGGAATGCCGACTTGTCCAACGTCACGTGACGTAATCACTTACCCACGTGTTTGGAGGGGACTTCTAGAATTAGCTTGGACGAGAGAGAAAATGGTAAATATCTTGAACGGAGTGAGTCCAACTCATAAACAGCTTATCATTTTGTACCTTTACCGTGTCTTCCCAGGCTGGTATGGGAATGATGCTCAATCCTGTGAACATCTTCAAGAGAGGAGCGGACGAGGAGAAGTCAGAAATAGCTCGTTTGGTAAGTGGTTGAGTTGAATCCTTGTCGGATTAATGGGGCTTTACACAACAAACTTCGAAAGTACGTTTGTATTAGGGTCTGGACTGTGGTCACATTATCGAGAATACGAGAGAGATGGCAGTTTAGTTGTGTGTAGTGTTCCACGTGTTCCGAACACGACTGCCTAGTCTCGCGTAGCCAGGCCATGTTCTTCTCACTGTGGAATGAAGTGTGTTGGTGCATGCAGTGAGGAGACCACTAACGTCATTTGTTCGTGAATAGTATATCAACCTTGGAGTTTGCTGTGGAGAAGAGAGCGCCCGGGGGCGTTTATTAGAATTTTAGCAACCGTTTATAGGCTTCTGGTTGAGTTGGGATTTAGTATCGTTGACTGAGTACTCCAATTATCATCCGTTCTGAAGAGTAGATCCTCAACCATATGTTGGTAGTGTGGAGTGTCTGTATTCTCCAAGTATGAGTCTCATTGTTAGGGAACACCCCCTCACTCACCCCCCCCCAGAGGAATGGAAGGTGGTCTTGTTTTAATATTTCAATTTGCTCTTCTTTCGCTAGTCGTCTTTTGTGGGAGCCATTGCTATTGGAGACCTGGTGAAGTCCACTCTGGGACCCAAGGGAATGGTGGGTTGGTGCGGGTGGTGAGTGTGTAGGTAGTGAGTGTGTGGGTAGTGAGTGTGTGACTGGTAAGTGTGTGGCTAGTGTAAGAATACCAGCTTTATGAATCCCTTCTTCACAAATCCTTGGTTTCACCTGCAATGTCATCAACTCTACCATCTCCATCAACTCTACCATCACCTCCATCAACTCTACCATCACCTCCATCAACTCTACCATCAACTCTACCATCACCTCCATCAACTCTACCATCAACTCTACCATCTTCATCAGGACAAGATCCTGCTGTGTTCGGGTCCAGGTGGGGGAGGACAGGAGATGAAGGTCACCAATGACGGGGCCACCATCCTCAAGAGTATCGGGATCGACAACCCGGCAGCTAAGATCTTAGTGGGTAGGTTGTGGGGGAGTGGTCATTGTGGGGGAGTGGTCGTTGTGAGGGAGTGGTCGTTGTGAGGGAGTGGTCGTTGTGAGGGAGTGGTCGTTGTGGGGGAGTGGTTGTTGTGGGGGAGTGGTCGTTGTGGGGAGTGGTCGTTGTGGGGGAGTGGTCGTTGTGGGGGAGTGGTTGTTGTGGGGGAGTGGTCGTTGTGGGGAGTGGTCGTTGTGGGGGAGTGGTCATTGTGGGGAAGTGGCCGGCAAGAGTGTGGCAGTTGTGGGGAGTGGCAGGTGGATACACACAGGTTGTGCTATTATTTCGAGTGTATTTGTGCAGATGAATTTTATGAAATTTAGGTGTGTATGTATGTGTATGTGTCAGTATGTACATTTGTTTATGTGTGCATGTACGTGCATGTACGTGCATGTACATGCATGTGTAACATGTGTGTATGTTTACACCTCGATATACATGCATCCGATGGTATGTCCAATCCATGCTGTATTCTCCATACAGACATATCAAAGGTCCAGGATGCTGAAGTGGGAGACGGGACCACTTCTGTGGTAGTGTTAGCTGCCGAGCTGCTGAAGGAGGCGGAGAGGTTGGTGGCGATGAACCTTCACCCTCAGACCATCATCGCTGGATGGAGGAAGGCAACAGATTGTGCTAGAGAAGCCCTTACTGCAAGTGCAAAGGATAACAGGTGGGGGGGAGTGTGTGTGTGTAGGGGGAGTGTGTGTGTGTAGGGGGAGTGTGTGTGTGTGTGTGTGTGTGTGTGTGTGTGTGTGTGTGTGTGTGTGTGGTGTGTGTGTGTGTGTGTGTGTGTGTGTGTGTGTGTGTGTGTGTGTGTGTGTGTGTCTGTGTATGTATATGTGTGACTCTCTCTCTCTCTCTCTCTCTCTCTCTCTCTCTCTCTCTCTCTCTCTCTCTCTCTCTCTCTCTCTCTCTCTCTCTCCCCCCTCTCTGCATGTATGTGTTTGCATAATTCCATCACAATCTTCTTGTATCAAATCTTGCTATAGTGGTGATCCAAAGAAATTTGAAGAGGATCTGATGAACATTGCTCGAACCACTTTGAGCTCAAAGATCCTCCAGCAGAGGAAGGACCACTTTGCTCGGTTGGCGGTGGATGCCGTGTTGAGACTAAAGGGGTCCACTGGGCTGGAAGCCATTGAAGTGATCAAGAAACTGGGAGGAAACTTGGTGGACTCCTATCTTGAAGAAGGTGGGATTTGGAAGTTGGTTTTTAGTATGGAAATGGAACTACAAAACAAGTGGGAATGGGAATGGGATTTGGCAGGTTTAATGCAGTGAACTCTTGTTAATCCGCCACCACTTTATCCACCAAACCTTTAATCCGCTACAATTTCTCAGTACCAAATATACTGTAATGTACAAATACGCAAGGACCACTATATTCTGTACTATATTCCACTATCACCCATGATGTCATGTGATGTGATCTCAGGACCACATCTCACTCTCCACTTGTCTGCTGAGTCAGCAGTGGCTTGTGGAGATGTACTGTTGGTAGCTCACCAGGAGATAGTGTACTACGATAATTTGACCACTTGTTAGGTCATCTCTGGTTTCCTTGTTGTTAGGATTTCTTCTGGAGAAGAAGATCGGTGTCAACCAGCCGAAGAGGATCGAGGACGCTCGGATACTAATAGCCAACACCTCGATGGACACTGACAAGATAAAAGTGTTTGGATCCAAAGTTCGTGTACAGTCGACAGCCAAATTAGCCGAGATTGAAAAAGCAGAGAAGGTGTGTTTGTGCATATGGGGTTGTGGTCACATGACTGTTGTGTGACAATCACATGATCTGTACCTTAGTATTATTTTAGTGTTGATAAAACCATCACTTGTAATGTTCCCACTGAAACCTCTACAGGAGAAGATGAAAGATAAAGTCGGTCTCATCCTCAAACACGACATCAACTGTTTCATCAACCGTCAGCTCATCTACAATTACCCCGAGCAGCTGTTTGCTGATGTGGGCGTCATGGCGATAGAGCATGCCGACTTTGAGGGAGTGGAGAGACTAGCACTTGTGTTAGGTGGGCTAGGGTGGTTTTTGTTTATCCTAGTATACTTTTGTATATTGAGTGG
>OZ026551.1:355000-365000 GCA_964020155.1 Chondrilla cf. caribensis | reverse complement strand
GTCACACACAAAGATACGTAACATTTGTTGAAAGCCGTGACCCTTCTTGTGATGGTGTCAAGAGGTTACGTCAAGCAATATCCGATACTGAGTGCAAGTTCAAGATGCACTTTCCACTTTTGTGGTTCCATTGCCAGCTGATCTTCTGGTCAGCTGATGTCCTTCCTCTCTCTGTGATGACGTACCGTGCCCTCAGTGAGCTGTGCATCCGGTATCGTCTTGTCTTGTCAGAGCAGGAGTTCCATGCCATGCTGCTCACCTTCCACATGCTGGGAATTTTCAGCTGTCCCGACATCAGTCACGCTAATGTGGACCCGAGTAACATAGAAAACCTACATTCGTTCCCAGTGTTCACCAATCCTGATGTACTCTTCCAGCAAGTAACTCGTATATTGGAGATACCATTCCGCGATTTGGATTCTCCTAACAACAGACTGAAACCTTCACAGACGAATACTTTGGAAATGCTCCAGAAAAGTGGTATCCTTGCTCCTGATTGCCTTGAAATATTAGGAATTCCAGACGTATTAGGGTCATTTCCTGGTTTCCACTCCTATTTGCTGAAGTGTCTGGTGAGGTGGGGTTTAGCAGCGGAATTACCAGAAGACCCCCAAAAGCTGTTTATTCCGTCAGTCTTGCCTATGTGTAACGAGATGTTTATGCCGAATCAAAGCGACATTCCACAGTTTGCCTTGGCTATCGTTACTGAAGAATCCGCCAGATATTGTATTCCACAAGGACTCTTCCCACATTTCGTAGTGAGTTTGGCAAACCGTCAAAGGGGTTGCTATCAATTGCAAGGCGTTCCACGCTGCCGGGATGTCATCGCATTTATCCGTGATCCCAAAGGAGGGATAAAGTACCCCTACAATATCTACGCTATGGACATGATGGACTACATTTCAATCAACATCGATCCAGCTCAGATAGAAGGGGATTCAACCAATTGGTCTGCATCTGACTGCCGCATCATAATCAACGAACTTCAGGATTGCATGAACAAGGCTTATTCAAAGCTGTTCGGTGAGCAGGAAGATATCTCAGTGATCCTTGGTTGCCTCTGTACTGCTTGTGGACTCGCAGAACACAAGAAGCATCTTGCGAAACTGGACAGGGACCGTCTTGTAATGTGCTGTTTGGCACCAGAAAATACTGTGAGGCGTGAAAGGGTCTGCAGCGATATAATGAAATCAATTCTGAAAGATTGTACAGGTGTGCTCCATTTGAGATTTTATGTGTCTGTGTTTGTATTTACATGTTAAGGTGTGTGTGTGTGTGTGTGTGTGTGTGTGTGTGTGTGTGTGTGTGTGTGTGTGTGTGTGTGTGTGTGTGTGTGTGTGTGTGTGTGTGTGTGTGTGTGTGTGTGTGTGTGTGTGTGTGTGTGTGTGTGTGTCTGTGTGTGTGTGTGTGTGTGTGTGTGTGTGTGTGTGTCTGTGTGTGTGTGTGTGTGTGTGTGTGTGTGTGTGTGTGTGTGTCTGTGTGTGTGTGTCTGTGTGTGTGTGTGTGTGTGTGTGTGAGAGAGAGAGAGAGAGTTTGTGCATGTGTGTGTGTGAGAGAGTTTGTGCGTGTGTGTGTGTGTGCGTGTGTGTGTGTGTGCGTGTGTGTGTGTGTGTGTGCGTGCTTGTGTGTACTTGTCATTTGTGTACTTTTTATTGTATAATTGTGTCACTCAAATTAGGTCTTCCTCCTGCACAAGAACCTCACAGTCAGGACTTCTACAGTAAGTACTGAAATTCATGCAGATCCTGTTGGCTATAGCATGAGACATCTCCATTTCTGTTATCACAGGTCAGAGTCCATCAGATATTGGCCTGAATAAACTTTTGCTACGGAACCCAGTCTGGCAAAAACTGGCTGTTAGCCTGGGAGTCCCCTTTGTCCAAGTTCAGGCTTTCCGCACAGATCCACTTGGTGGTCTACTAGCCCTACAATACTGGAGGGATGGTCAATCTGGAGAGTCCTTCCCGTCAACTTGGAGGTTTTTATTGAAGGAAGTAGAAGATACTTTCGGAAAGAATGTTGCTGACAATTTGAAAGAGAAAGCCTCTAAAGAGCCAACATGGAGTAAAGTGTAACTAACCATTATTGCCGACAAATTAGCTATCTGTTTATGTTGATGATAATTACTGGACACTTTCAATCTCTACTATTTTGAGTGTTTATTGACCTCTTTACATCTGTAATTATATTAATTCTGTGAATTTATATTGTGGAATACATAGAACTGTACAGACCAAATCATGTGACATAGTAGACATGTCTACTAACTCTCTACATAGCTATATTTTGTGGGTATATATAAGGTATTTTGCACCTCCAGAAGGCTGTAATTACTTGTGAATATTTGTTATGTAATATGTTGTATAGCTACAGTTAGCTAGACACTAGAGATACCAGATCTCGAGGCGCGGTGACTGCAGACAAAGCAATTTTACCATAGCACCTACAATGACTGTACACTTGTACAAGATAGCTGTATACTATTGTAACAAGATAACAATACTATTATATTTAGAAAGGAGATAGATGTTGAGTCATAGACACTCTAAACCACGTAGTTTAGAGTGTCTGGTTCAGTATAGATTACGAAGCGGAGTTATTTGTCGGCCATTTTACCTGTGATGACACGTGGGCTTGTGTACTGGGGCGTGTACCAGAATGGGTCAACTCTTCTCTAGCATCTTCGCTCCTCGACCTGATCAGTTACGTAAAGGGAAAGAAATTGGACGAGGTTCTTATGGAGAAATACTCGAAGGAACGCTAGGAACGAGACCAGTAGCTATCAAGAGACTTCACCGAAGTTCCGTGACTACGCCGAACAAAACCAAGAAGCGCTTGAAGGCATATTAGAGACCTTCAAAAGAGAATGCGAATTGTTGGAGAAAGCCAAAAGTCCTCACGTTGTGGAATTCTTGGGAGTTTTCAACGAAGAAGACAGCGTTCTTTTAGTGATGGAGTTGATGTACCAAACGTTGCAGAAATACCTTAAAACCCACAAAGGATCCCTTCCTCTGGAGAAACAGCTGGATATATGCTATCAGGTGAGTCGAGAGGGAAGTATTCTTGTGTGTGTGTGTGTGTGTGTGTGTGTGTGTGTGTGTGTGTGTGTGTGTGTGTGTGTGTGTGTGTGTGTGTTGGTCTAGCTAGCTAGACCATCCCTAGGAGGCACCAAGGGGCAGAAAAGGGAAGGGACGGTCTAGCCCAAGTAGTGATCAGTTCACACCTGCCAGTTAACAAGTAACACATATGGAGTTTGTACGGTTCACCTCACACCATGTATGTGTAAGGAGGACCATTGATACTCATTGTTCATGTTCATTTATCAGAAATAAAACCGGAGATACAATTAGGAGGACTGAATATGTTGATTGTCCTTCCTTCGTTTGCAATCCTTTGACACTGCGGGATACATTTGAAGATGATCGGTGACTTGCCGTGACTGGTCGGGAGATATACAATTCAAGCATGTCCTTGTAAAATACTAGTAGTAGCATTTATCTGACTGTCACATGGGTGAATAAGTTGATCCTCCATGACACCTAACAATTAACTAATCTGAATCAATGAATATCATTGCCAAGATTCTTTATTATTATTATTTTATTTATTTATTATTTCATTGGTGAATGGTCATGTGCTCAGGTGTGAACTGATTGCTACTTGGGCTAGACCGTCCCTTCCCTTTTCTGTCCCTCAACACCTCTTAGGGATGGTCTAGCTAGCTAGACTATTGTGTGTGTGTGTGTGTGTGTGTGCGTGCGCGCGCGTGTGTGTGTGTGTGAACACATTAGTATATTTCAGTGTACATATCTCTTTGGATCCAAAGTTCGTGTACAGTCGACAGCCAAGTTAGCTGAGATCGAAAAAGCAGAGAAGGTGTGTTTATGCATGTGGGGTTGTGGTCACATGACTGTTGTGTGACAATCACATGATCTGTACCTTAGTATTATTTTAGTGTTGATTAAACCATCACTTTTAACGTTCCCACTGAAACCTCTACAGGAGAAGATGAAAGATAAAGTCGGTCTCATCCTCAAACACGACATCAACTGTTTCATCAACCGTCAGCTCATCTACAACTACCCCAGCAGCTGTTTGCTGATGTGGGCGTCATGGCGATAGAGCATGCCGACTTTGAGGGAGTGGAGAGACTAGCACTTGTGTTAGGTGAGCTAGTGTGAGGTTTTGTTTATACTAGTATACTTTTGTATATTGATTGGATATTTTTGTATATTTCTTGAATATTCCTGTATATTCCTGTTTGTGTATCTTTGTATATTTAAATAATGAAATATAAGTCAGTGTTCTGTTATACTTAATGCATATTACATGTATATTCCAGTATATTCCAGTATATCTCGCTGTATTCTGCAGGTGGTGAGATAGTCAGTACTTTTGGAAATCCAGAGAAAGTCAAGTTAGGACGATGTAGGGTCATTGAAGAAGTGATGATCGGAGAAGACAAACTGATTAGATTCTCAGGTAGGTGTGTGTGACAGTGTGTGTGTGTGTGTGTGTGTGTGTGTGTGTGTGTGTGTGTGTGTGTGTGTGTGTGTGTGTGTGTGTGTGTGTGTGTGTGTGTGTGTGTGTGTGTGTGTGTGTGTGTGTGTGTGTGTGTGTGTGTGTGTGTGTGTGTGTGTGTGTGTGTGCATTTAATAATTGTGTGTGTGTGTGTGTGTGTGTGTGTGTGTGTGTGTGTGTGTGTGTGTGTGTGTGTGTATGTGACAGTGTGTATGTGTGCACTATGTGTACATGTGTGTAGTCTGTGCTCATATGCTCATACTGACCTGCACACATCCATCAATGTTCTCCCCAGGTTGTGCCTGCAATGAGGCCTGCACTGTGGTGATAAGAGGGGCCACTCAACAGATACTGGACGAGGCTGACAGATCACTCCACGATGCACTGTGTGTACTGTCACAGACTGTCAAGGAGACAAGGACCGTCTACGGTGGGGGTGAGTTCATGAGGAGGTTTGTAACCATGGAAACAGACTAGTATCCACCCTGACTCTTGTACAGGTTGTTCGGAGATGTTGATGGCAAACGCTGTACAGGAACTGGCTAAGAGGACTCCGGGGAAGGAGGCAATGGCTATTGAGTCCTTTGCTAAAGCACTGATGATGGTCAGTGTGTGTGTGTGTGTCTTCTTCAGTTGTTGTTGACATGTTTTGTTGTATTTGTTTACTTGTCTTTTGTGTTGCTTAAATGCATGTCTTTCTCATATTGAGTTTTGGTTATGTTTGTTATTACCGATTTTGTAGTGTTTGTTTTGTTTGTCAACATCAGTGTTTACCTTTTCTTGTGTCTCTTCCAATGACCTTGTGTGCCCCAGTTCCACCACTCCGATCACCACCCTCCTCATGACTCCATTCTTCTTCGTGTGTTGTAGTTGCCAACCATCATAGCAGACAATGCTGGTTATGATAGCTCCGAGCTGCTTGCCAATTTGAGGGCTGCTCACTCTAAAGGAGACTCCACAGCTGGTCTAGGTGTGTGTGTGTGTGTGTGTGTGTGTGTGTGTGTGTGTGTGTGTGTGTGTGTGTGTGTGGTATATGTTTTGATGTGTGCACTGCTATACAATACATACTTATATTCGTGGCCTAATAAGGCTTCTACTCAACATGAAGTTAGAACATATGGTTGTTTGGAAGTGTTCACTTTACACTCATTTTTGAACATGTTTGTGTAAAGTATGTACTTAATTCTCACTATTAGCATTATACGTACATACATACGTGTGTGTACCATACGTTGACTTGTGTAGTATCCTCCCTGCAGACATGCTGTCTGGTGGTGTCGGCAACATGGAGGAGTTGGGGGTCACGGAGTCCTACAAGGTCAAGTGTCACGTCCTGCTCTATTCGGCTGAGGCTGCCGAGATGATACTACGTGTGGACGACATACTGAAGTCTGCACCAAGGTCTGTATGTGCATGCAGGGTGTGCTAGTAGTGCTGGTTGTGATGGTTGTGATAGTTGTGATGGTTGTGATGGTTGTGCTAGTAGTGCTGGTTGTGATGGTTGTGATGGTTGTGATGGTTGTGATGGTTGTGATGGTTGTGCTAGTAGTGCTGGTTGTGATGGTTGTGCTAGTTGTGCTAATTGTGATGGTTGTGTTGATTTTGCTAGTTGTGCTGATTGTGATGGATGTGATAGTTGTGATGGTTGTGATAGTTGTGCTGATAGTGCTGATTGTGATAGTTGTGCTGATTGTGATGGATGTGATGGTTGTGCTGATTGAGCAGGTTACAGCACAGCACATACATATACAGCACAATCCAACAACCAGCACACCCAGCACACCCAGCACGGGTGTGCTGGGTGTGCTGGGTGTGCTGGTTGTTGGATTGTGCTGTATATGTAGGGTTGAGGGTGTATCATCTCAAGATATTCTAAATGACTTAGTAAACACTTTTTATTGTCTGATATCATTTTAATTCTCTTTTAGGAGGCGTGTTCCAGACCACGGACACTAACACTAGGGTTTTGTAGGGATTTTCTTGGTCAACAGTTACATGTGTATTGCCAGCCGCAGTGACCACTGCCATTTTGTTGTTTATTCAATTGAGCATGTTTTCTTACTAACAATGGCACATTGAAATGATTCTCAATATGGAGCGATTCTGGTTGATTTATGGTCAGATTTGACTAATACTTCATAAACCAAATTCCTTTCATACCAGTCCTTATTTACAAGACTCACAAAAGCACTTAAGAAAGTATGGCTCTGATTACACAACTCAACATGACATAGCTAGAAGGACAAGTATGTTCTCCCTATTGTACTAGTCCAAAACAAGGATAGTTCAGTAGATGAGAATATTGCAAAGGACAAGTTGCTTGGCGACCATTTTATATGTTACTTTAATCACTGAAAGCTCACGTGATGTCACGTGGGTGTGTACATACCAGTACCTATATTTTCTCTAGTACTGTATCTATGGTACGACCCATACCATAATGGGCAAACTCTTTTCTCGCAACTTCGCTCCTCGATCTGATCAGTTACGTAAAGGGAAAGAAATTGGACGAGGTTCTTATGGAGAAATACTCGAAGGAACGCTAGGAACGAGACCTGTAGCTATCAAGAGACTTCATCGAATATTCCGTGACTACGCCAAACACAACCAAGAAGCGCTTGAAGGCATATTACAGACCTTCAGAAGAGAATGCGAATTGTTGGAGAAAGCCAAAAGTCCTCACGTTGTGGAATTCTTGGGAGTTTTCAACGAAGAAGACAGCGTTCTTTTAGTGATGGAGTTGATGTACCAAACGTTGCAGAAGTACCTTAAAACCCACAAAGGATCCCTTCCTCTGGAGAAACAGCTGGATATATGCTATCAGGTGAGTCGAGAGGGAACTATTCTTGTGTGTGTGTGGGGGAGGGGTGGGTGGGTGTGGGTATGGGTGTATTCATTCATGAATGTCATTCCTCTTCACTCAGGTATCCTGTGGACTGCTGTTCCTACATCAACATGATCCACAGATTCTACATCGTGATGTGACCACCAACAACATCCTTCTAAATGAAGATGGAAGCGTGGTGAAGATAAGCGACCTTGGTCAGGCTAAATATCGTCCATCCAACATCCAATACCTGACTACTGTAGCTCCAGGGTGTGTGCTCTACATGCCTCCAGAGTGTTTGGGTGACAATCCTTGTTACTCTGATAAAAGTGATACGTTCTCCTTCGGAATTGTGATGCTGGAGGTGTCCACTCAAGAACCTCCATCTTTTCGAATGGGTAAGGATATTGGTATCTCCCGTGCTCAAGATCTCGCTAGGCTCCCTGACGACCATCCACTGAAGCCATTGATCATTTGTTGTTTGGACGAAGACCGTCACAAGAGACCAGACATGAAAGAGGTACATTCTGTGATAAACCTCCACAAGACAGGTTGTTTCGAAGGATATTCAAAGTTGCAAACAGAACTGTCCAAGGAAGATCTTAAAGTGAGTCTTTTATAGTAGTTCATCTCTCCTCCTCTGGTCCTGCTGTGGATGGTACACATAACCTCTGGACACCAATCCCTACATAGTGTGTGTGTGATATGATGATGTTCCAATCAGTCACTATGTAGTGATCGTGGAGGGAACAGAAGTTATGTGGGTCCATCCCAACAGGTTGTTAGTGTACAGTGGAACCTGTGTACAGAGATGACTTCTGGAGTGATGTTCTGTGGTCTGTACTGATAAGGGGTCTTTATATCCAAGTGCTATGTGACTAGGGTCCACATGTACAAGATGTGATGAGTCCCAACCAACTGAAGCTGAACATTGGAAGCCTACACCAGTAGGCTGACCTGACCTCCATTGTGTACTTCCATATATGGGAACATGTGGGAATTATTCAGATTTATTCCCACACGACACCAAGTGATTCCTCCAGCTAACTGTGTAGTGGACCCTTTGCTCAGATCCACTCACACATGTACACACATGTAAACACACACGTGCACATCACACATGCTTACAAGTACATATATTACACTCACAGTTATACACACATTTATGTGTACACACACACACTAGTACTTAGCTCTAGACCTGTAGTAACACAGTTGATCCCATTCAGTCTCTATTTAAAAATACTTCTCTGTTCATTCTACAACTCTTCCCAGTTCTAATGGACCTTAGTCTATCTAGCTAGACCATCTCTGATAAATCAACTAATCTACTGATCAACTATTCGTGGTTTTACATTTGTGTATTTAACAAAACCACAAAGTAAACCTTGTCAACTTCCCAAGTTCAGTACAACCTTGATAATCCGACACTCCTTGGACAACAAACAGTGTGTCAGATTAAGGAACAGCTGACTAACGCACTGAGGTCAGCTTCATTCCCTAGTCAACAGGACATCACCTCTGTTTGGTTGCCATGGTAGCCAGTCCTCATTCCCTAGTGATCCAAGCAGCCCCTGGCCAATCAAACCACCACCATCATAAAATCATCCCTTCAGCCATTAATTGAATAATGAGGTTTCCAGTTCTTATCAGATGTGGTTACAGTCCAAACCACTAGTGTTATCTTGTGGTTATTGGACTGTATAAAAGAGTTCCACTGTGTGTACTGTGTGTACTGTGTACAGTATCACTCCAGATGCGTGCATATCCACATGTACTGATGTACATATACACTAACACATACATTCCCATCAACGTACATGTGATGTAGTGAACACTATCTTGAACCCTAGCTGGTAGAAATACCACACACACACTATCACTACTCTATGGATTCTTATTCCCTCTCACTACAGATCTTCAGAAGTGATCTACTCTTACAAGACAACTCAACACTGCACTCAGTCAAACTACCCGATCTTCCTATTCCTACCTATCATGCAACTGCTACAATAATTGGTAACACTTTGTATGTTTCTGGAGGAGTCTGTCCTGATGTGGAATCAGGTCTCTTAGTACAAGCGTATGACATCAACACAGGTACCTGGAGTACCTTACCACCTTCTCCAGTTTACTACAGTGAATCTGCAGTCATTAATGGACGGCTCACATTGATTGGTGGAGTGGATGCATCAACACGGAATATCACGAATGAAGTCTGGTCGTGGCATGAAGAGGAGAAGGAATGGAGGAAGACCATACCACCAATGCCTACTGAACGTTTTCGACATGGTGTAGTTCAATCGGGTAATGTGGTCGCTGTAATTGGTGGATTAGCTAGTGATGTCAAGACTGTCCTCGACACTGTAGACATCCTAAACACAGCCACCCTCCAGTGGACGACATCACATTCACTGAAACTCCCCATTCCGATGTGGGGAATGAAGACAGCAACTTGTGATGGCCATGTGTACATTGCATGTGGTGCAGAACATTCACACAGTCCAATCAAAAGAGTCCTCAAATTCCCACTCAGTATCCTTGATCAGGCTGTTGGCGAGCCACACGCACAAGACAATCCACCACAATGCCAGTGGACAGAAGTAGAGGAAACTCCATTTAATCGTTCGGGATTGTTACCAACCAGTCATC
>OZ026551.1:292500-350000 GCA_964020155.1 Chondrilla cf. caribensis | reverse complement strand
CCATTTAATCGTTCAGGATTGTTACCAACCAGTCATCATCCGCTAGTGGTGGGCGGTTGTGACACTTCCTCCAACTCATCCTCATCCTCAATCATTTCAGTGTTTGATTCAAATGTAAACAAATGGTCCAATGTCGAACACTATAGTGTAGCTTGTAGACCATGTTTGTTGTCAGTTAGTTGTTCAGCATTTGTAGTTATTGGTGGTTTTGCAAATCCTAAGGATCCCAAACAGTCCTCACTGAACACTTTTGAACTTTACTACTTTTGAGTGTTTTATTAACAGTTTGTATGTACATGATCAAATGACTTTTGATAAGTTTATTGGAAGTAATTCATATTCCATTTAATATAATAGTTTGACTGAACAGTGTTTCATAGTCAATTGTGTACATAGGTATTATGTTATATAATATACATACAAATAATACATACAACAATACACTGCATTTAATTCTCTACGTTCAATAGAGTGCTGTGATTGATTGTGTCAAATGCCTTGGAGATATCTAGGAAAACCACTCCAATCATGTTTCCACAATTCAAATTCTTGTACCAAGAGTCAGTCAAGTACAGCAGTAGTGGCTCAGTAGAATGACCATGCATAGTGAAAACCAGACTGGAGTGGATACAGCAGCAAGTGGTTGTGAAGGTGCACACATACGCCTGTTGTATACTAATACCTCGTGGTCCACATGTGACCAAACTAGAATTATGTACATCACATAATTAGAATATGTAACGTCACAAAATATTAATGACATTTACAATAACATACTGGTACAATGCAACATAATCTTGTATTTCTACATGAATGCACTGATTAAAGTCCACATAATATCCTGAGCTGTGATTATCCACGTGTGTGTATGTCAAATACTTTTATTAAGTTACATAATCATACTAGCTATCATAATATTATGAAAATACCTACATTCACTCCATGTAATATTAATTTGTGTGTAGTCAACAACTTTCCTCCAGGTGGTTAGTTTGAGCAGGACATCTATCATCAACGAAGTTAATCAAAATTAGGCAAGAAAAATTGGTAAATAATTTAAGTGCAAAAATATATTAATCTTAATTATCGAGCTAATTATAATACGATCTAGATACTATTTAGTTGTACCCCTTCCCAGTCCTGCGCTTTAAACCAAGGCTAACCTCAATACAGAGATGGACTAGCTAGCTATAGGCAGGGTGCATTTCTATACAGTAGATGTACTAGATAGGATAGGATAGGATATCTTATTTTAACTGGGGAGGCCACTAGCCCAATGGGCTACTATTAAGGCTACCAGTGAATAAATACAAAAAGACATGCTATGTATAATAATAATAAATAAATATTAATAATAGTAATAATAATCCTGTATAACTTATAATTTATTATTAGAACATCAATTTGAAATGATTACAATTAGAACGCAAGAGTTAAAATAAATTACATAAATGAGTTAGGTTGTTAGGGAGTTAGTTGTGATCGAGCAGCTCTAATGAAGGAACTCAGAGAAGAGGCCTCCTTGATGTCAGCAGGAGGAGAGTTCAATGTTAGGGGACCATGCACTGAATGAAAAAGCCTTCCTTCCGTAGTTGGTGGATGGGAGGGGCAGTTGTAGGTTGTTGGTAGAGCTAAATCGTGTTTGGTGGCGGTGTACAGTTGATGATTGCCGAATAAGGGGTCTTAGGTAACCAGGATCAAGTTTGTTCAGGCATTTGTAGACCTGAATCACTGAGTGCAGGTCTCTTCTTGATTTTAGAGTGGGTAGATTTAGGGTGACTCTTAGTTGTGTGGCTGAAGTAGTCCTTGGTTGTTTCAATATGATGCGACATGCGTAGTTCTGTAGTATTTCTAACTTCTAGTGGCAGTGCAACCAGATGACTAAACGGTATCACAATAGTCAAAGGTAGGGATCATGTAGCTGTTATAGAACACGAGGAGTATCTTCTTTGGTAGAAACCAGGACATGCGCCTTAGTAAGTTGATGCTCCTGGTGACCTTGGCAGTGATGTGCTGAATATGGTCGTCCCATGAAAGATGGTGGTTGATAATACATCCAAGGAGCTTGAAAGATTTGACTTGATCAATCAATGAGTTGTTCAGGCTGACATTCAGGGGCTGGGTCCATCTCTTCGGTTGATGGATCAGCATACATTTGGTTTTATTGATATTCAATTGAAGGTTGTTGCTAGACATCCAGTTGAGACAGTCCTTGAGTACTGATGTCAGAGTGTTGCTGATTTCTGTCACAGTAGAGCCAATTACATAGATAGTTGCATCGTCTGCAAAGAGGACAGTAGTGGTGTTATCGGGACAGATAGAAGGAAGATCATTTATATGAATACTAAATAAATTTGGGCCAAGAATGGATCCCTGAGGTACTCCGGATTTGATGGAGAGTGGTGTTGAAGTGGCTCCAGAAACAGTAGTGGAATGCGTACGACCTGAGACATAGGAAGTGAGCCAGTTGATGGCGGATGATGAGAGACCATAGGTGGGCAGTTTAGACAACAAGATGTTGTGGTCGACAGTGTCAAATGCCTTGGCTACATCAAGAAAGAGGACACCAATCATCATGCCTGAGTCCAAGGAATGGTACCATTCATCAACAGTCCGCAGAAGGGTAGAGGCCGTTGAGTGTTTCGACCGAAATCCAGATTGGAGTGGATGTAGTAGATGGTTCCGTCCAAGGTGACTAGCAAGTTGCTTTTGTGCTGTTTGTTCGATAATTTTACTACAGGTGGGAAGGAGAGAGATGCATGGGTCGGTAATTGAAAAGGTCACACCTGTCACCACTCTTGTGGAGTGGTTTGACTAATGCATACTCCAGCCTGCTGGATAGTGACCTGTAGTAAAAGAGGAGTTTATGATGTTAGTTAAAGGGGGTGCAAGTAAGTGGGCAGACTCCTTCAGTAGTCTTGGTGGTATGTTGTCAGGACCAGTTGCTTTCCTTGTATTCAGGTTAGAGAGTAGGTCTTGACATTCCTCAATGGAAACTGGTAGGAGGTCTAGAGTTTCCTCACATGTATAGGGCGCTATATCTACAGGATGGCTTACAGGCCCATTAGACACTGATGACGCAGATGATACAGAGTTGAAGTGTTTGTTGAATGTTTCTGCTACCACAGCAGGGTCTTGATGCGGAAATCTGTCGACAGATGAAGGACCAGATGGTAGTGCACTCTTAAGACAATCCCATAGTTTGGAGGGGGGGCGCTGATCCATTAATAAGGGATGTGAAGTGCAGCTTTTTGCTGTCACGTAAGAGCCGAGTGACTTGGTTTCTCTGGTGCTTGTAGATGGACCAGGTATTTGGGCATGGCTGTTGCTTGAAGTGCTTTAAGAATTTATTCCTAAGATCTATGGATTTGAGGATGGATGGTGTGATCCAAGGGAGCCTTTTCTTTCGTGATCTAAATGTCCTCCATGGGGCATGATCGTCTAGACAGCCATTAAATAGCATCTCAAAACAATAGAGCTTGTCGTCGGGTGAGTCGAAGATGTCTAAGACTGACCAGGGAATGTTTTGTAGATCTGATTGGAAGTGAGATCTGTCGAAGTGCTTGAAGGATCTCTTAGTGATCATCAGGGATTTGGCTTTTGGCCATTTCCACGCCAGTGGATAAGCAAATGGTCAAAGATGGCAATGTTTGAGACCCCTGAGGATTTGATTAGGTGATGGTCTGAGACAAGAAAGACGTCAATGAGGGTACTACTGGTACTGGTGATTTTAGTTAGGGCGGTAATAGGTTGATGAAGATTATGAGACTAGAGGAAATTGGTAAGTTGAATACAAGAGGGATGAGATTTATGAAGTAGATTGATGTTTAGGTCCCCACAGATGATAACACGATAGCTCAGTAGATGCTAAATACTAGGAGTAGTGGTCGCGAGCATTAGGTTTTGGTTCACGTTTTAAGGAGATGTTAAACAAGGATAGCTCAGTAGATGAGAACATTGCAAAGACTAAGGTGTTTGGCGGCCATTTTACATGTTACTTAAATCACTGAAGGCTCACGTGATGACACGTGGGTGTGTGGACTAGGGCGTGTACAAGAATGGGTCAACTCTTCTCTAGCATCTTTGCTCCTCGACCTGATCAGTTACGTAAAGGGAAAGAAATTGGACGAGGTTCTTATGGAGAAATACTCGAAGGAACGCTAGGAACGAGACCAGTAGCTATCAAGAGACTTCATCGAATATTCCGTGACTACGCCAAACAGAACCAAGAAGCGCTTGAAAACATCTTATTGTCCTTCAGAAGAGAATGCGAATTGTTGGAAAAAGCCAAAAGTCCTCACGTTGTGGAATTCTTGGGGGTTTTCAACGAAGAAGACAGCGTTCTTTTAGTGATGGAGTTGATGTATCAAACGTTGCAGAATTACCTCAAAACCCACAAAGGATCCCTTCCTCTGGAGAAACAGCTGGATATATGCTATCAGGTGAGTCGAGAGGAAAATATTCGTGTGTGTGTGTGTGTGTGTGTGTGTGTGTGTGTGTGTGTGTGTGTGTGTGTGTGTGTGTGTGTGTGTGGTGTGTTCATTCATGAACGTCATTCCTCTTCACTCAGGTATCCTGTGGACTGCTGTTCCTACATCAACATGATCCACAGATTCTACATCGTGATGTGACCACCAACAACATCCTTCTAAATGAAGATGGAAGCGTGGTGAAGATAAGTGACCTTGGTCAGGCTAAATATCGTCCATCCAACATCCAATACCTGACTACTGTAGCTCCAGGTTGCTTGCTCTACATGCCTCCAGAGTGTTTGGGTGACAATCCCTGTTATTCTGATAAAGGTGATACGTTCTCCTTCGGAATTGTGATGCTGGAGGTGTCCACTCAAGAACCTCCATCACTTGCGTTGAATGAAGGTATTCGTATCTGTCGTGTTCGAGATCTCGCTAGGCTTCCTGATGACCATCCACTGAAGCCATCGATCATTTGTTGTTTGGACGAAGACCGTCACAAGAGGCCAGACATGAAAGAGGTACATTCTATGGTGTTTGCCATGATAAACCTCCACAAGACAGGCTGTTTTGAAGGACATTCAAAGTTTCAAACAGAACTGTCCAAGGAAGATCTTAAAGTGAGTCTTTTATAGTAGTTCATCTTTTCTCCACTCTCTGGATGGTACACTGATAAAACAATTCATTTACTGATCAATTATTCGTGGTTTTACATTTGTGTATTTAACAAAACCACAAAGTAAACCTTGTCAACTTCCCAAGTTCAGTAGAACCTTGATAATCCAACACTCCTTGGACAACAAACAGTGTGTCAGATTAAGGAACACACTGACGTCAGTGACCTTTAGTGTAGTCAGCAGGACATCACCTCTGTTTGGTTGCCATGGTAGCCAGTCCTCATTCCCTAGTGATCCAAGCATCCCCTGGCCAATCAAACCACCACCATCACAAAATCATCCCCTCAGCCATTAATTGAATAATGAGGTTTCCAGTTCTTATCAGATGTGGTTACAGTCCAAACCACAAGTGTTATCTTGTGGTTATTGGACTGTATAAAAGAGTTCCACTGTGTGTACTGTGTGTACAGTGTATACAGTATCACTCCAGATGTGTGCATATCCACATGTATCGATGTACGTATACACTAACACATACATTTCTATCAATGTACATGTGATGTAGTGAACACTATCTTGAACCCTAGCTGGTAGAAATACTACACACACTATCACTACTCTATGGATTCTTGTTCCCTCTCACTACAGATCTTCAGAAGTGATCTACTCTTACAAGACAACTCAACACTGCACTCAGTCAAACTACCCGATCTTCCTATTCCTGCCAGTAATGCAACTGCTACAATAATCCGTAACACTTTGTATGTTTCTGGAGGAGCCTGTCCTGATAGGAGATCAGCTCTCTTAGTACAAGCGTATGACATCAACACAGGTACCTGGAGTACCTTACCACCTTCTCCAGTTTACAACAGCGAATCTGCAGTCATTAACGGACGGCTCACATTGATTGGTGGACAAGATGCATCAACAGGGAAGATCACCAATGAAGTCTGGTCGTGGCATGAAGAGGAGAAGGAATGGAGGAAGACCATACCACCAATGCCTACTGAACGTGGTCGACCTGGTGTAGTTCAATTGGGTAATGTGGTCGCTGTAATCGGTGGAAGAACTAGTGATGGTAAGACTGTCCTCGACACTGTAGACATTCTAAACACAGCCACCCTCCAGTGGACGACATCACATTCACTGAAACTCCCTATTCCGATGTTGGCAATGAAGACAGCAACTTGTGATGGCCATGTGTACATTGCATGTGGTAGGGATCGTCCTGACCGTCCAATCAAAAGAGTCCTCAAGTTACCGCTCAGTGTCCTTGACCAGGCTGTTGCCAAGCAACGAGACTCTCCACTGCAATGCCAGTGGACAGAAGTAGAGGAAACTCCATTTTATCGTTCGGGATTGTTACCAACCAGTCATCATCCGTTAGTGGTGGGCGGTTGTGACAGTTCCCCCAACTCATCCTCAATCATTTCAGTGTTTGATTCAAGTGTAAACAAATGGTCCAATGTCGGACACTGTAGTGTAGCTTGTTGTAGACCATGTTTGTTGTCAGTTAGTTGTTCAGCATTTGTAGTTATTGGTGGTCGTACAAATCCTGAGGATTCCCGACAGTCCTCACTGAACACTTTTGAACTTTACTACTTTTGAGTGTTTTATTGACAGTTTTATGTACATGATCAAATGACATTTGCTAAGTTTATTGGAAGTAATTCATGTTCCATTTAATATAATAGTTTGACTGAACAGTGTTACATAGTCAATTGTGTACATTGGTATTATATTATATAATATACATAATAATATATGTATATATATATACAACAATACACTACATATTGACACTGCACTGCATGTGATTTACTGCAGGTTATCCATATAAATTTTACATACAGTGATACTATTTAGATCCTACACACTCCACGTCCACAGTATTAGTAGCTAGGTTGTAGTTGACAGTGAGCACCAACTACACATTCCATGGACCAGACCGGTCAATCTCAAGCTACTATTGTACGAGAATACCAACAGACAGTGCAGGCATGGATACTAGGTGCGGGGAGGTAGTCTAGCGGGGCCACTCCACAAGAGTAATGGAAGTACTTTAGCAGCCATTTTACTACCAACATACTACTTCATGTCATGCAGCAGTTACATGTCATGTAGCAGTCACATGACATGTGGCAGCCACATGACATCAGGAGTCACATGACATCAGCAGTCACAGGACATCAGGAGTATATTGATCAAATCTCATCTGTTCGTGGAAATATCTTGCTGGTCACCATGTCTACATGGATGTGATATAATTATTATTCATCACCTCCGATCCACAAGGGCTGGATGACTGCACACATACGCCTGTTGTATACTAATACCTCGTGGTCCACATGTGACCAAACTAGAATTATGTACATCACATAATATTAATGACATTTACAATAACATACTGGTACAATGCAACATAATCTTGTATTTCTACATGCATGCACTGATTAAAGCCCACATAAGATCCTGAGCTGTGATTATCCACATGTGTGTATGTCAAATACTTTCATTAAGTTACATTATCATACTAGCTATCATATAAAAATACTTACATTCACTCCATGTAATATTAATTTGTGTGTAGTCAACACACATGGCTATTATTATTAAATAGAGTTAGTACATGAAACCTTGACTGGACCACTAACAACCTCCATCATGTATCACGTGGACACTACGGAGGCCGTGATGACCATCACACTCCATCAGTCAATGTTCCAAGGTTTGATGGGGAATTTGGAGACCTCTTGTAGCTTCACCTTCCTCACCTGCTGGTAGACACACACTGGACAACCAGCGGAGTACGAGGAACACTTCTGGTACATGTCCGTGAGGGCCGAGGAGTGGGGGAGGTTCGGGTGGGGGAGGTCCTTCCTCATCCGGTTGTCAAACTCTCCCAACACACTCAACAGCTGTCGAGTGGTGTAGGTGTGGCCACAAGTGAAGGAGACTATACCACCAACCTTGATACCCACCATACCCACGTGATAGCACGTGATGACACGTGGTGTGTGGACTAGGACGTGTACCAGAATGGGTCAACTCTTTTCTAGCATCTTCGCTCCTCGACCTGATCAGTTACGTAAAGGGAAAGAAATTGGACGAGGTTCTTATGGAGAAATACTCGAAGGAACGCTAGGAACGAGACCAGTAGCTATCAAGAGACTTCATCGAATATTCCGTGACTACGCCGAACACAACCAAGAAGCGCTTGAAGGCATATTACAGACCTTCAGAAGAGAATGCGAATTGTTGGAGAAAGCCAAAAGTTCTCACGTTGTGGAATTCTTGGGAGTTTTCAACGAAGAAGACAGCGTTCTTTTAGTGATGGAGTTGATGTACCAAACGTTGCAGAAGTACCTCAAAACCCACAAAGGATCCCTTCCTCTGGAGAAACAGCTGGATATATGCTATCAGGTGAGTCGAGAGGGAAGTATTCTTGTGTGTGTGTGTGTGTGTGTGTGTGTGTGTGTGTGTGTGTGTGTGTGTGTGTGTGTGTGTTTGTGTGTGTGTGTGTATGTTTGTGTGTGTGTGTGTTTGTGTGCATGTCCGTGTGTGTGTGTGTTTGTGTGTGTGTGTGTGTGTGCATGTGCGTGTGCATGTGCGTGTGTGTGTGCGTGCGTGTGTGTGTGTGTGTGTGTGTGTGTGTGTGTGTGTGTGTGTGTGTGTGTGTGTGTGTGTGTGCGTACGTGTGTGCATAGATCCTCCAACCTCTATGGTGTGTGTGTGCGTGAACACATTAGTATAATTCGGTGTACATATTTCTAACTTTGTTTGTTGTCTTATGTGTGTGTGTGAGTAATTCCATCACAATCTTCTTGTATCAAACCTTGCTATAGTGGTGATCCAAAGAAATTTGAAGAGGATCTGATGAACATTGCTCGAACCACTTTGAGCTCAAAGATCCTCCAGCAGAGGAAGGACCACTTTGCTCGGTTGGCGGTGGATGCCGTGTTGAGACTAAAGGGATCCACTGGGCTGGAAGCCATTGAAGTGATCAAGAAACTGGGAGGAAACCTGGTGGACTCCTATCTCGAAGAAGGTGGGATTTGGAAGTTGGTTTTTAGAATGGATATGGAATTAGAAGTACAAGTGGGAATGGGAATGGGATTTGTCAGGTTTAATGCTATATTCCACTATACTCCATGTGATCTCAGGACCATGTACTGGACCACATCTCACTCTCCACTTGTCTGCTGAGTCAGCAGTGGTTTGTGGAGATGTACTGTTGGAAGATCATCAGGAGATAATGTACTACGATAATTTGACCACTTGTTAGGTCATCTCTGGTTTCCTTGTTGTTGGGATTTCTTCTGGAGAAGAAGATCGGTGTCAACCAGCCGAAGAGGATCGAGGACGCTCGGATACTAATAGCCAACACCTCGATGGACACTGACAAGATAAAAGTGTTTGGATCCAAAGTTCGTGTACAGTCGACAGCCAAATTAGCCGAGATCGAAAAAGCAGAGAAGGTGTGTTTGTGCATGTGGGGTTGTGGTCACATGACTGTTGTGTGTCAATCACATGATCTGTACCTTAGTATTATTTTAGTGATTGTTGATAAAACCATCACTTGTAATGTTCCACTGAAACCTCTACAGGAGAAGATGAAAGATAAAGTCGGCCTCATCCTCAAACACGACATCAACTGTTTCATCAACCGTCAGCTCATCTACAATTACCCCGAGCAGCTGTTTGCTGATGCGGGCGTCATGGCGATAGAGCATGCCGACTTTGAGGGAGTGGAGAGACTAGCACTTGTGTTAGGTGAGCTAGGGTGGTTTTTGTAAAGAGGTTTTTGTTTATACTAGTATACTTTTGTGTATTGATTGGATATTTTTGTATATTATTATTATTATTATTATTATTATTAGATATTACAGTGCTTTGATAGGGTTTCCCCAAAACAGCACTACACATGTATAAGTAAATGTACATACACAGATAACCACTCACTGACAGAAGAAAATAAAATTAAACAACGAGGACAAACTCCAAGGGAGTGACATAAGAAAGTAACTAAACTAACAAATCTTCCCGCAATCTCCACATAGCAATCACTCGCTTGACCACTTCATTATCCTTGATTGAGTTCAACACTTTTATTGAAAAGTTCTCATCCGCGACATCCTTTAGGGTAGTTCTCAAAGCCTTTCTCTCCGCATCCAATGCCTCACACTCACTGAGGAAGTGGCTAACGTCTCCTACTGCCTTGTGGCACAACGAACACAACCTTTCCCCTCTCTCCTTCTTTTGCCATCTTCCTGTCTCCACCTCTAACTTGGGGCAATATTGATTGAATATATTAATTTTGTATACTGTTTTGTGTATCTTTGCATGTAGAAAATATAAAAAAATATAAGTTAGAGTTCTTTTATAATTAATGCATACTACATGTATATTCCAGTATATTCCAGTGTATCTCTTGCTGTACTCTGCAGGTGGCGAGATAGTCAGTACTTTTGGAAATCCGGAGAAAGTCAAGTTAGGACGATGTAAGGTCATTGAAGAAGTGATGATCGGAGAAGACAAACTGATTAGATTCTCAGGTAGGTGTGTGTGACAGTGTGTGTATGTGTGTGTGCGTGTGTGTGTGTGTGTGTGTGTGTGTGTGTGTGTGTGTGTGTGTGTGTGTGTGTGTGTGTGCTTGTGTGTGTGCTTGTGTGTGTGTGTGTGTGTGTGTGTGTGTGTGTGTGTGTGTGTGTGTGTGTGTGTGTGTGTGTGCGTGCATGTAATAATTGTGTTTGTGTGTGTATAGTGTGTTCATGTGTGGGTGTAATGATTTCTGTGTGCACGTGTAGTCTGTGCTCATATGCTCATACTGACGTGCACACATCCATCAATGTCCTCCCCAGGTTGTGCCTGCAATGAGGCCTGCACTGTGGTGATAAGAGGGGCCACTCAACAGATACTGGACGAGGCTGACAGATCACTCCATGATGCACTGTGTGTACTGTCACAGACCGTCAAGGAGACAAGGACCGTCTACAGTGGAGGTGAGTTCATGAGGAGGTTTGTAACCATGGAAATAGACTAGCGTCCACCCTGACTCTTGTACAGGTTGTTCGGAGATGTTGATGGCAAACGCTGTACAGGAACTGGCTAAGAGGACTCCGGGGAAGGAGGCAATGGCTATTGAGTCCTTTGCTAAAGCACTGATGATGGTCAGTGTGTGTGTGTGTGTGTGTGTGTGTGTGTGTCTTCTTCCGTTGTTGTTTACATGTTTTGTTGTATTTGTTTACTTGTCTTTTGTGTTGCTTAAATGTATGTTTTTCTCATATTGAGTTTTGTAGTGTTTGTTTTGTTTGTCAACATCAGTGTTTACCTTTCCTGTGTCTCTCCCCAATGACCTTGTGTGCCCCAGTTTCACCACTCCGATCACCACCCTCCTCATGACTCCATTCTCCTTTATGTGTTGTAGTTGCCAACCATCATAGCAGACAATGCTGGTTATGATAGCTCCGAGCTGCTTGCCAATTTGAGGGCTGCTCACTCCAAAGGAGACTCCACAGCTGGTCTAGGTGTGTGTGTGTGTGTGTGTGTGTTGTGCGTGTGGGTGTGTGTGGGCGTGTGTGTGGATGTGTGTGTGATATATGTTTTGATGTGTGTACTGCTATACAATACATACATATATTCGTGGCCTAATAAGGTTTCTACTCAACATGAAGTCAGAACATACGGTTGTTTGGAAGTGTTCACTTTACACTCATTTTTGAACATGTTTGTCTAAAGTATGTACTTAATTCTCACTATTAGCATTATACGCACATACATACGTGTGTGTACCATACGTTGACTTGTGTAGTGTCCTCCCTGTAGACATGCTGTCTGGTGGTGTCGGCAACATGGAGGAGTTGGGGGTCACGGAGTCCTACAAGGTCAAGTGTCACGTCCTGCTCTATTCGGCTGAGGCTGCCGAGATGATACTACGTGTGGACGACATACTGAAGTCTGCACCGAGGTCTGGATGTGCATGCAGGGTGTGCTAGTGGTGCTGGTTGTGATGGTTGTGATGGTTGTGATAGTTGTGATAGTTGTGCTGATTGTGATGGATGTGATGGTTGTGATAGTTGTGATATTTGTGCTGATTGTGCTGGGTGTGCTGGTTGTGATGGTTGTGCTGGGTGTGCTGGGTGTGCTGGGTGTGCTGGTTGTTGGATTGTGCTGTATATGTAGGGTTGAGGGTGTGTCATCTCAAGCTGTTCTAAATGACTTAGTAAACACTTTTTATTGTCTGATATCATTTTCAATTCTCTTTTAGGAGGCGTGTTCCAGACCACGGACACTAACACTAGGGTTTTGTAGGGATTTTCTTGGTCAACAGTTACATGTGTATTGCCAGCCGCAGTGACCACTGCCATTTTTGTTGTTTATTCAATTGAGCATGTTTTCTTACTAACAATGGCACATTGATATGATTCTTAATTTGGAGCGATTCTTGTTGATTTATGGTCAGATTTGACCAATACTTTATAAACCAAATTCCTTTCATACTAGTTGATGTCCTTATTTACAAGACTCACAAAAGCACTTAAGAAAGTATGACTCCAATTATACAACTCAATATGACCATAGACACTCTAAACTACGGTTACGTAGTTTAGAGTGTCTATGGTCATATTGGATATAAAAATGAGGATAGTTCGGTTGATTAGAACATTGAATGCCACGTGATAGCACGTGATGACAAGTGGGCGTGTGGACAAGGGCGTGCACCTAGTCTGGCGTAGCCGACCCTTTCCCCGTCCATTTTTTATTGGTTGGGAAGGGATGGGTCTAGTCTGGCGCGCTAGACCTCTCTCTCTCATTACCGCGCGTGGGCGCGGTAGCGAGAGAGAGAGGTCTAGCAACTATTGTCAATCTCACACCTCGGCTCGACCAATGAAATCGCCGGCAACTGAAATGACACCGCCAGTAATTGGCACTAGCCGCTCCGCGGGCGTTTAAAGAATAGACGTGTGAAAGAGTGTAGACGATGTCTGGTGCACGTTCCCTTCAGTCCTTGCTGCAATCGACGGAACCAGCGATCCTGGACGAGTGTCTCAGAACGGCGGCGCAGACACTGGGCTATACGAACCTGAAGCCCGAGCAGCACCGCGCAGTGACCGAACTAGTCCACGGCAGAGATACATTTGTCAGTCTCCCGACAGGGTACGGGAAGTCACTCGTTTATCAAGTTCTCCCTGCTTGTGCCAGAGAAATTCTTCTGCGTATTCCGGGGGAGGCGCGCGAAGATACTTTTCGTCCTGTGGTGTTCGTCTTATCCCCCCTCTTGAGCCTCATGCAAGATCAAGCGGAGCGCTTGTCGGACATTAACGTGTCTTCCACATTCCTGTCGTCTGAGGTTGTCGAAAGACAAGTCGAACGAATTTTGGCAGGTGACATCAGTGTCGTATTTACCAGTCCCGAGACATTGCTTCAGCAAAGAGATGGGAGAAAGTTGATTTTGTCTGCCTACGTGCAGAGGAACATCCTTACAGTGGCAGTGGACGAGGCTCATTGCATTGTCAAGTGGTAAGTGTGTGTGTGTGTGTGTGTGTGTGTGTGTGTGTGTGTGTGTGTGTGTGTGTGTGTGTGTGTGAGTTTGTGCGTGTTGTGTGTGTGACACTGTGTGTATACAGTGCAAGTAACAGTATTAACTATACAGCTATAGTGTGTGTTTGTGAAAGTACATTATGTTCTATTTCCAATTATTATGCATTTCCTTGCATTTCTCACAGGGGAATGGGCAGTGTTTTCCGCAAGTGGTATGGGGAAGTTTCACAGCTGCACTCATTGCTTCCTAATGGGATTCCCTTCGTTGCACTGACTGCAACATCAACAATCTTTGTGCGTCGCATTATCATAGATCAACTGCTAATGGAGAATGTGGCTATGATTGAAGCATCACCAGAAAGAAGGAACATTCGGTACTCAGTTGTGCAGGCAAGTCGAGACCTGTACGACTCCTTCAAGTGGCTGATAGAAAGACTACGGACATGTCAAGTTGAAACACCAAAGACTTTGGTATTTTGTAGGACTATTCATACCTGCAGCAGTCTTTTCAAACTATTCCTTTATGAGCTACGCGATAAGGCATATTACCCACATGGAAGTGTACCATCTGTACAAACACGAATTTTTGCCATGTATCATGCAAAAGTCGACACATCCGACAAAACTCAGATCCTCCATTCATTTCGCAATCAGCAAGGCACCACAAGAGTACTCTTCAGTACCATTGCATTTGGGATGGGAGTGGACATCAGCGACATTCGTTTTGTTATTCATTATGGCCCTTCGAGTGATATTGATGACTATTTCCAGGAATCAGGGAGAGCAGGACGGGATGGCCGTGCAAGTGATGCAATTTTGTATCTCTACGGAGGATGCCTACTTGGACATGTGAGTAGGCAGATGAAAGAGTACTGTAAGACGGATCAGTGTCGACGACAATGTTTGCTGGGACATTTTGGGTACAAACCAGCAATCTTTGACAACAGCAGTAGACATGCTTGCTGTGATATATGCAAGCTACACTGTCAATGTGAAGGTTATACTTGCAAGTACCGTTGCGATGTGGCTGAGCATCCACTGTCAGTGAAAGAAGGACATGAACCCCACAAAAAGCATGATTGACACGAACATGATTATATTATTGTTTTCAGAAGTGTTGCCTGTTTTAACTGTAACAATAATTATAGTGTGCATGGTAAATGTACTGTTTTACAGTGATTGATTAAGCTAGTACATCAAATTCGCTATAGTCCTCTATCTATTTCCTGTTGAATTCCGAAGTACTTCCTCTTGGCAAGGAGCCACTTGCGCAGCTTCTCCGGATCTTTCATCAATAGTGCAAATGGGTTTGCATGCATTGATCTGTATGCACTGTGGCGCCTGCCAGGTACTTGACTGAATACATTGTTTTCAGTCAGAATCTTCAGAATGGTCTTGAAGTCTTCTCCACTCTCTGGCTTGCGATGTTTGCCACTCGCTTCATGAAATTGAAGAAGCGGGTCCAAGTGCTTTAGCAATTCCTGCATTGGCCCAATCAAGTTTGCAGATCTGCTAACACTGGCATCGGTAATGTGCGCCCTGTAGGTGTTGATGTCATCCTTAAAAATTCGATTCATATATTCCTCCTCCAGGTCAAGCGGAATGTTCCGGCCAACACCTCCATGGGGGTTGCAGACACGGTTCCAGAGTAGCTCATGTGCTACTCTGGGTGACAACAAAGCTTCGACCTGAGCAATGAGATGGAAAGCCTCCAACGCATACTTCGTCCTGTGGTCTGCTTTGAAGTGGAGCAAGAGGAACTTCCAGCAGCGATATATCCTTCTTCCATCACCGTGTCGTGAGGCATCATGTAGGTCAAAGGCTAAGAGGCCATGAGCCAAAACAGAGCGTGCATAGTTGAAGATACCATCCTCCTCCCTCGTGTCAGGCGAGTGACCTTCCATTGCTGGTGTAGGGGTTTGCATTGCTTGTCTTAAGGTTGTTACAGTATCAACATAGTGGAGAATGAATTCATCAACAAAGGTGCCCACCGTGTCATTAAGGTACTGCTTCCTATTTGATGTTGATGATGCATCATGATTGGGAGGGAACACATGATTGGTCGGCAAGTTTTCCATCGAAGACATCCCAAAAAATTTCATCGCAGCTGCAACAACGTGAGCCTCCAGAACCAGGTCAAAGAAGTCTTGTGCGGCGCTGAAGTTGTTCTTGACGGTACTAGGAACGTTGGACCGGTGTATAACATTCTCCAGTTGCTTCATAGTCCCTTTGTCCTTTGCTGACTTTCCACTGTACATTTGGTTCCATATCACCTATGGTACATAAGCATATTATAAACAACAGTAGCAAATGACCATGCAATCTCCCTTCCACACACACATGCACATATGTATACGTATATACAATATGCTAGTTCCTAAATGATGCAATATATATCATTAAATATCGTTAATAATAATTTGGTTAAATGTACACATTGTCCTCACCTGATAAAAACACATTCTTGTATGCCAGTCTTCTACCTTGGGGATGACACCTTTTAACTTTTTCTGGCTGCCAGATGATTGTGCTTTTGCATCTTGTGCGTGGGTTGCACGCTCTCGAGTGACCTGGTCGCCTCCAAACAAAATAGGCTTCACTGTCTCACCAACAGTTGGAACATACTTCTGAGCATGTTCCAGAATGTCAATCATATCTGCTGAGAGGCTCTCATTTTTCTGCAGAACTCCAAGTGGAACCTGCAGCATAACAATGTCATGCATTGTGTTGAATTACACAACTGCATCTCCACTCATAAGTGTATAATATAGTGCTAATACTCACAATTTCAGACTTCTCTGCCATTTCTTTAGCATACTGGTGTGGAATGGCTTCTGGGACCACACAACTCAGCCACTCAAATTGGGGGAGATACTTTATTAGAATTCGGGTGGTCAGGATGATGAAATCTTCTCTGAGGTCAGCACAATCAGCTTCTGATGGCATCCAAGTGCTCAGAGGCAAATGCTCCACTGTGGCCCTTGGTTCATCATCAGCAAGATGATCACCGTTAACTCTGTGGCGTACAGCATACATTTGGAACCAGTGCAGTGTGGTATCGCGCGAAGACAGAGTAACGTGGGAGGCATGCTGATGTAGGTCACAGTTGTCGCCAACAATCTGATAGCCGAAAGGTGCTGCATAGTAAAGTATAGTATATTAAAATGTATAAGAACGTTGATCACACATCATATTCACAGCACAAGCACACAATATGCATGGATGCACGATGTGAAAGGGTCACCTGTACGCTGCTGCTCCATACATTTGGATATTGCTTCCATCCACTGCAAAACTAGTCGGTCATGTCCTTGACCAATCTCATCCATCTTCCTAAGGGTCACATCAGGATGGACACAGATACCCATTCTGCACAGGCGTACGTGAACCTATTCAATGTATAGCATTTGGACATATGTAAATGGCATCATGTTATGCACACACACTTACCATCTTCTTGACATCCCCATGAGACAAAAGTATCCCAATGATGTGATGGATTAGGCTCATATCCTTGTTTCTTTCCTTCAGCAATACTGCTCCTGCTGTACAAATGGAAGGATGCCTTGATTCTTCACTGACGCCTTTCATCACGTTCCTTGCTCGAACCTTCCCAACAATTACATTTAGAAATGCAAGGAATATTGGAGCATGTTCCTTCCATTCCGCCACAATCGCTTGCCATGAGAATTTCATTATATCGTTTCTGCTATGTCTCCGCAGCACAGACTGGAATCCGACCACTTTGCACAGCTGTTGACATTCAGAATCCAAGTGTTGAAGTACAACATCAGTAGCTGCTTCAAAAATGTCCTTCCTCTGTGCCATGAGGTGCAAAACCTGAAAAGTGTCTGCATCCTTCCTTAGCACAGACCGTGCAGCAGACTCTGGCTTGTTACCCCGTGATGGGATGGGTATTCTGGATGACTTAGTGAAAGCGGGCAAGAGTTGAGCAGATGTTGTAGGAGTCTTTAGTGGGGAACCATCTGAAAAGAGGAAATAAGGTATTGCAATGAGCATATGCATCTCATGGTGGACTAAGAAAGAGTTCACTTTTATATGCAAGTATAGCTAGGTGTTAAATACCTCGAATAGGGATTCTTGATTTTCCACCATCCCTTAATGGCATTGCCAATTGCAAAAATGTGTGCTTGGAGGCTGAAGGTGTCTTCAGTGGGGATCCACCTGAATAACAAGAGCACATACAGTTTCACTATTACATACTAGACGCAGACCTGCTAGAACGATGTAGCTAGGAGTCAAGTACCTTGAGTACTAGCCATTCCTGTGACTTGTAATGGTGCCGCCAGAGGCATGTTTCCCAGCTGGTCTTGTCTAATTGGCGCAAATAATGTACGGGCTGTACTAGATGCCGGCCTTGGAGTTACTTTCTTGCTGGCTGGAGAGATCCCAGTACCTCTGAAAGAGGGCGACAGTATCCGCTTCCTTCGCTGCCAGCGCTGAGCGTGCTGATCGACAAATTGTACAATTCTGCTTCTTGTAGCAGCCATCTCCGTCTCAAGCCTCTCCACTTTTGCTACCTGATCACTGCAACGCTTGCAAACTGTGATTATAGCATTGCCTGGCAGCTTTAGAGAAATCTGGCTGATTTCGTCCAGTTTTCGGCCGAGAGCGGTGAGTGTGAGTGCCTCTGAGACCTTCCTCCTTTCCTTGTGCGGAACGTCAGCGGCAGCACAGACGCAGCATGTTGTTTCGAAGTGATTGGCCTCTAATCCCTGCGCCATCCGTGTTGCATCCCTTCGTCGAAATCCTTCCAGCGTCCAAAATACAAATCGAACCTTCGTCCGTACTTATTGGTGCTTATAAACGCCTTCGGCGATGATTGCGCAAGGTGTGAAATTGACAATAGTTGCTAGACCCTATTTCTCATGTTCGCCCCCGCGCGATAATGAGAAATTGGGTCTAGCGAGCCAGACTAGGATGGGTCTAGCTACGCCAGACTGCGTGTACCAGAATGGGTCAACTCTTTTCTAGCATCTTCGCTCCTCGACCTGATCAGTTGCGTAAAGGGAAAGAAATTGGACGAGGTTCTTATGGAGAAATACTCGAAGGAACGCTAGGAACGAGACCAGTAGCTATCAAGAGACTTCATCGAATATTCCGTGACTACGCCGAACACAACCAAGAAGCGCTTGAAGGCATATTAGAGACCTTCAGAAGAGAATGCGAATTGTTGGAGAAAGCCAAAAGTCCTCACGTTGTGGAATTCTTGGGAGTTTTCAACGAAGAAGATAGCGTTCTTTTAGTGATGGAGTTGATGTACCAAACGTTGCAGAAGTACCTCAAAACCCACAAAGGATCCCTTCCTCTGGAGAAACAGCTGGATATATGCTATCAGGTGAGTCGAGAGGGAAGTATTCTTGTGTCTGTGTATGTGTGTGTGTGTGTGTATGTGTGTGTGTGTGTGTGTGTGTGTATGTGTGTGTGTCTGTGTGTGTGTGTGTGTGTGTGTGTATGTGTGTGTGTGCCTGCCTGCGTGTGTTCATTCTTGAACGTCATTCCTCTTTACTCAGGTATCCTGTGGACTGCTGTTCCTACATCAACATGATCCACAGATTCTACATCGTGATGTGACCACCAAGAACATCCTTCTGAATGAAGATGGAAGCGTGGTGAAGATAAGTGACCTTGGTCAGGCTAAATATCGTCCATCCAACATCCAATACCTGACTACTGTAGCTCCAGGTTGCTTGCTCTACATGCCTCCAGAGTGTTTGGGTGACAATCCTTGTTACTCTGATAAAGGTGATACATTCTCCTTTGGAGTTGTGATGCTGGAGGTGTCCACTCAAGAATCTCCATCTTGTCGTTTTGGAGAGGATATTCGTATATGCCGTGCTCGAGATCTCACTAAGCTCCCTGACGACCATCCACTGAAGCCATTGATTGTTCGTTGTTTGGACGAAGACCGTCACAAGAGACCAAACATGAAAGAGGTACATTCTACAATAGACACAGTTAATGGAAAATTGAAGTTGCAAACAGAAGTGTCCAAGGAAGATCTTAAAGTGAGTCTTTTATAGTAGTTCATCTCTCCTCCTCTGGTCCTGCTGTGGATGGTACACATAACCTCTGGACACCAATCCCTACATAGTGTGTGTGTGATATGATGATGTTCCAATCAGTCACTATGTAGTGATCGTGGAGGGAACAGAGGTTATGTGGGTACATCCCAACAGGTTGTTAGTGTACAGTGGAACCTGTGTACAGTGTACTTCCTTATAATATGGGAATAATCCCTTCAACCATTAATTAAACAAGTAATTCGAGTTAAAAAACTCGTGGGGCTGCTGCTCCCCGCACTCAAATTACTTGCACGTCTTTCTTAGGTTTAGAAGAACCTTCGTCGAAGTTATTACGTTCGTCGGAACTTCAGCGCACGAATTCTAGCCCAATTTCAAATTGTCGGCATTCAAAATCGGCCATCTTCATTTCGCGTAATATAAATTATAATATAAATTCATTGTTGCTGTTATAAATTCATTGTTGCTGTTACGCGTAAGAATACGTATTATCTATCTATCTATCTATCTATCTATCTATCTATCTATATATCTATCTATATATATATCTATCGGACGAGCGTTACATACCGGAAGTCGAAATGAAAACAATATAGGGGCTGCCGCAGGCTGCGGCAGCCCCTAAAAATGAGGTTTCCAGTTCTTATCAGATGTGGTTACTGTCCAAACCACTAGTGTTATCTTGTGGTTATTGGACTGTATAAAAGAGTTCCACTGTGTGTACTGTGTGTACAGTGTACAGTATCACTCCAGATGTGTGCATATCCATTGTACATACGTATACACTAATACATACATTCCCATCAATGTACATGTGATGTAGTGAACACTATCTTGAACCCTAGCTGGTAGAAATACCACACACACTATCACTACTCTATGGATTCTTGTTCCCTCTCACTACAGATCTTCAGAATTGATCTACTCTTACAAGACAACTCAACACTGCACTCAGTCAAACTACCCGATCTTCCTATTCCTACCTATTATGCAACTGCTACAATAATCGGTAACACTTTGTATGTTTCTGGAGGAGTCTGTCCTGATGTGGAATCAGCTCTCTTAGTACAAGCGTATGACATCAACACAGGTACATGGAGTACCTCACCACCTTCTCCAGTTGGCTACAGTGAATCTGTAGTCATTAACGGACGGCTCACATTGATTGGTGGACGAGATGCATCAACAGGGGAGGTCACCAATGAAGTCTGGTCGTGGCATGAAGAGGAGAAGGAATGGAGGAAGACCATACCACCAATGCCTACTGAACGTCTTCGATCTGGTGTAGTTCAATCGGGTAATGTGGTCGCTGTACTTGGCGGAGTAGCTAGTGATTTCAAGACTGTCCTCGACACTGTAGACATCCTAAACACAGCCACCCTCCAGTGGACGACATCACATTCACTGAAAGTTCCGATTTCCATGTTGGCAATGAAGACAGCAACTTGTGATGGCCATGTGTACATTGCATGTGGTGGGAATCGTCCTGACTGTCCAATGAAAAGAGTCCTCAAATTTCCACTCGGTGTCCTTGACCAGGCTGTTGCCGAGCAACAAGTACAAGACAATCCACCACAATGCCAGTGGACAGAAGTAGAGGAAACTCCATTTTATCTTTCGGGATTGTTACCAACCAGTCATCATCCGCTAGTGGTGGGCGGTCATGACAGTTCCCCCAACTCATCCTCAAACATTTCAGTGTTTGATTCAAGTGTAAACAAATGGTCCAATGTCGGACACTGTAGTGTAGCTTGTTGTAGACCATGTTTGTTGTCAGTTAGTTGTTCAGCATTTGTAGTTATTGGTGGTCGTACAGATCCTAAGGGTTACAGACAGTCATTACTGAACACTTTTGAACTGTTTTATTAACAGTTGTTTGTTTGAGTGTTTTATTAACAGTTTGTATGTACATGATCACATGACATTTGATAAGTTTATTGGAAGTAATTCATATTCCATTTAATATAATAGTTTGACTGAACAGTGTTACATAGTCAAGTATATAATATTCCAGGTAGCAGCATGTCTATGTAATATCAGTATATGGTTATGGTTATGGATTACTAGTATAACCAATAATGTCATATCAATTTACTCCTATGATTTAGTGTAGGTAATGTATATAAATACTACATCCAATAATGTTGTCTTAGATCCTACACACTCCACGTCCACAATATTAGTAGGTTGTAGTTAACAGTGAGCACCAACTACACATTCCATGGACCAGACCGGTCAATCTCAAGCTACTATTGTACGAGAATACCAACAGACAGTGCAGGCATGGATACTAAGTTATAGTAGTTCATGCACTTTATATCCCTAATAAAGGAGTCCCACACTGGATCTTGATCTTCCTTTCCTCCCACAAAGGTGGAAGGAAAGGAAGATCAAAGAAGGCATCCACATCAGAAGACACAGGACCTACAACCAGGACTCAGGGTACCCACTGAGTCCAGTGTGGGACTCCCTTATTAGGGATATAAAGTGAACTGTCATTTGCCAATCTATTAGCCACTTCTTGTGACCAATGGATTGGCCATCAGTTTTAGCCAATAACTAATGTTTCTTATAGTGTAGATCATTTTTGTACCTGATGAAGCCCGTGATGGGTGAAACGTTGTACAGTTGAATAATTTGTGAAAAGAACTGTTGATTATCAGTGTGATAATACCACAGACGTGTTCAACAATAGTCCAACAACTCATATCGTTAACAACAACATGTCTAACAACTCCCATGTATTCATGGATGTGATATAATTATTATTCAGCACCTCCGATCCACAAGGGCTGGATGACTGCACACATACACCTGTTGTATACTAATACCTCGTGGTCCACATGTGACCAAACTAGAATTATGTGCATCACATAATTAGAATATGTAACATCACAAAATATTAATGACATTTACAATAACATACTGGTACAATGCAACATAATCTTGTATTTCTACATGCATGCACTGATTAAAGTCCACATAATATCCTGAGCTGTGATTATCCACATGTGTGTATGTCAGATACTTTCATTAAGTTACATTATCATACTAGCTATCATATAAAAACACCTACATTCACTCCATGTAATATACTAATAGACGACTAACAACCTCCATCATGTATACGGAGGCCGTGATGACCACCCCCCTCCATCAGTCAATGTTCCAAGGTTTGATGGGGAAGTTGGAGACCTCTTGTAGCTTCACCTTCCTCACCTGCTGGTAGACACACACTGGATAACCAGCGGAGTACGAGGAACACTTCTGGTACATGTCCGTGAGGGCCGAGGAGTGGGTGAGTGTGTGTGTGTACACGTGTGTGTGTGTGCGTGCGTGCAAAATGTATCTCTCAACATACATCACTCTTTTCTCCAAACTGGGTCAGGATGGACTGATCACTGATGGTGATGGACTTGGGACTTTTGGTGAGATCCTTTGACAGGTTGTGACGCAGTGTGGTCCACATCCTCTCCACGTTTCTCCCGGACACAGAATCCCTCTTGTCACCCACCACACTAGCACTCCTGGAGGGAGCCTTGGGACTGGATCCACGAGGGGCATCCCCGGGTACAAGGGACTGTCCCTTTTTAATCTTACTAATCACGACTCACTAGAATGCCCACGTGATAGCACGTGATACCACGTGGACATGTGGACTAGGGCGTGTACCAGAATGGGACAACTCTTTTGTCGCAACTTCGCTCCTCGACCTGATCAGTTACGTAAAGGGAAAGAAATTTGAACGAGGTTCTTATGGAGAAATACTCGAAGGAACGCTAGGAACGAGACCAGTAGCTATCAAGAGACTTCATCCAATACTAAACCAAGAAACAGTTGAGGGACATATTAGAGACCTTCAGAAGAGAATGCGAATTGTTGGAGAAAGCCAAAAGTCCTCACGTTGTGGAATTCTTGGGTGTTTTCAGCGTTCGTTTAGGGATAGAATTGATGTACCAAACGTTGCAGAAGTACCTTGAAACCCACAAAGGATCCCTTCCTCTGGAGAAACAGCTGGATATATGCTATCAGGTGAGTCGAGAGGGAAGTATTCTTGTGTGTGTGTGTGTGTGTGTGTGTGTGTGTGTGTGTGTGTGTGTGTGTGTGTGTGTGTATGTGTGTGTGTGTGTGTGTGTGTATGTGTGTGTGTGTGTGTGTGTGTGTGTGTGTGTATGTGTGTGTGTGTGTGTGTATGTGTGTGTGTGTGTGTGTGTGTGTATGTGTGCACTATGTGTACATGTGTGTAGTGTGTCCTCATATGCTCATACTGACATGCATACATCCATCAATGTCCTCCCCAGGTTGTGCCTGCAATGAGGCCTGCACTGTGGTGATAAGAGGGGCCACTCAACAGATACTGGACGAGGCTGACAGGTCTCTCCACGATGCACTGTGTGTACTGTCACAGACTGTCAAGGAGACGAGGACCGTCTACGATGGAGGTGAGTTTATGAGGAGGTTTGTAACCATGGAAACAGACTAGTGTCCACCCTGACTCTTGTACAGGTTGTTCGGAGATGTTGATGGCAAACGCTGTACAGGAACTGGCTAAGAGGACTCCGGGGAAGGAGGCAATGGCTATTGAGTCCTTTGCTAAAGCACTGATGATGGTCAGTGTGTGTGTGTGTGTCTTCTTCAGTTGTTGTTTACATGTTTTGTTGTATTTGTTTACTTTTCTATTGTGTTGCTTGAATGTATGTTTTTCTCATATTGAGTTTTGGTTATTTACCGATTTTGTAGTGTTTGTTTTGTTTGTCAACATCGGTGTTTACCTTTTCTTGTGTCTCTCCCCGATGACCTTGTGTGCCCCAGTTCCACCACTCCGATCACCACCCTCCTCATGATTCCATTCTTCTTCGTGTGTTGTAGTTGCCAACCATCATAGCAGACAATGCTGGTTATGATAGCTCCGAGCTGCTTGCCAATTTGAGGGCTGCTCACTCTAAAGGAGACTCCACAGCTGGTCTAGGTGTGTGTGTGTGTGTGTGTGTGTGTGTGTGCGTGCGTGTGTGTGTGCGTGCGTGTGGCATGTGTATGTGTTTGTGTGTGTGTTTGTGTGTGTGTGTGTGTGTGTGTGTGTGTGTGTGTGGTACATGTTTTGATGTGTGTACTGCTATACAATACATGCATATACGTATTTGTGGCCTAATAAGGCTTCTACTCAACATGAAGTCAGAACATACATGTTCGAAAGTGTTCACTTTACACTCATTTTTGAAATTGTTTGTGTAAAGTATTCTCACTATTAGCATTATACGTACATACATACGTGTGTGTACCATACGTTGACTTGTGTAGTGTCCTCCCTGCAGACATGCTGTCTGGTGGTGTCGGCAACATGGAGGAGTTGGGGGTCACGGAGTCCTACAAGGTCAAGTGCCACGTCCTGCTCTATTCGGCTGAGGCTGCCGAGATGATACTACGTGTGGACGACATACTGAAGTCTGCACCGAGGTCTGTATGTGCATGCAGGGTGTGCTAGTGGTGCTGGTTGTGATGGTTGTGATGGTTGTGATGGATGTGATGGTTGTGCTGGTTGTGCTGGTTGTGATGGTTGTGATGGTTGTGCTGGTTGTGATGGATGTGATGATTGTGATGGTTGTGCTGATTGTGTTGGTTGTGATGGATGTGATGATTGTGATGGTTGTGCTGGTTGTGATGGTTGTGATGGTTGTGATGGTTGTGCTGGTTGTGATGGTTGTGCTAATTGTGCTGATTGTGTTGGTTGTGCTGATTGTGTTGGTTGTGATAGTTGTGCTAGTTGTGCTGATGGTGATGGATGTGATGGTGTGCTGGTTGTTGGATTGTGCTGTATATGTAGGGTTGAGGGTGTATCATCTCAAGATATTCTAAATGACTTAGTAAACACTTTTTATTGTCTGATATCATTTTTAATTCTCTTTTAGGAGGCGTGTTCCAGACCACGGACACTAACACTAGGGTTTTGTAGGGATTTTCTTGGTCAACAGTTACATGTGTATTGCCAGCCACAGTGACCACTGCCATTTTGTTGTTTATTCAATTGAGCATGTTTTCTTACTAACAATGGCACATTGAAATGATTCTTAATTTGAAGCGATTCTGGTTGATTTATGGTCAGATTTGATCAGTACTTCAATTAAGTTGTTTGGCGGCCATTTTATCCGTGATCATAATCACGGAAGGCTCACGTGATGACACGTGGGCGTGTAGACTAGGGCGTGTACCAGAATGGGTAAACTCTTTTCTCGCATCTTCGCTCCTCGACCTGATCAGTTACGTAAAGGGAAAGAAATTGGACGAGGTTCTTATGGAGAAATACTCGAAGGAACGCTAGGAACGAGACCAGTAGCTATCAAGAGACTTCATCGAATATTCCGTGACTACGCCGAAGAAAACCACGAAGCGCTTGAAGACATCTTATTGTCCTTCAGAAGAGAATGCGAATTGTTGGAGAAAGCCAAAAGTCCTCATGTTGTGGAATTCTTGGGAGTTTTCAACGAAGAAGACAGCGTTCTTTTAGTGATGGAGTTGATGTACCAAACGTTGCAGAAGTACCTTAAAACCCACAAAGGATCCCTTCCTCTGGAGAAACAGCTGGATATATGCTATCAGGTGAGTCGAGAGGGAAGTATTCTTGTGTGTGTGTGTGTGTGTGTGTGTGTGTGTGTGTGTGTGTGTGTGTGTGTGTGTGTGTGTGTGTGCGTGTGTGTGTGTGTGTGTGTGTGTGTGTGTGTGTGTCATTCCTCTTCACTTCTCACCCAGGTATCCTGTGGACTGCTGTTCCTACATCAACATGATCCACAGATTCTACATCGTGATGTGACCACCAAGAACATCCTTCTAAATGAAGATGGAAGCGTGGTGAAGATAAGCGACCTTGGTCAGGCTAAATATCGTCCATCCAACATCCAATACCTGACTACTGTAGCTCCAGGGTGTGTGCTCTACATGCCTCCAGAGTGTTTGGGTGACAATCCTTGTTACTCTGATAAAGGTGATACGTTCTCCTTCGGAATTGTGATGCTGGAGGTGTCCACTCAAGAACCTCCATCACTTGCGTTGAATGAAGGTATTCGTATCTGTCGTGTTCGAGATCTCGCTAGACTCTCTGACGACCATCCACTGAAGCCATTGATTGTTCGTTGTTTGGATGAAGACCGTCACAAGAGACCAGACATGAAAGAGGTACATTCTGGGATAAACTTCCACAAGACAGGCTGTTTCGAAGGATGTTCAAAATTGCAAACAGAATTGTCCAAAGAAGATCTTAAAGTGAGTCTTTTATAGTAGTTCATCTTTCCTCCTCTGGTCCTGCTGTGGATGGTACACATATATAACCTCTGGACACCAATCCCTACATAGTGTGTGTGTGATATGATGATGTTCCAATCAGTCACTATGTAGTGATCGTGGAGGGAACAGAGGTTATGTGGGTCCATCCCAACAGGTTGTTGGTGTACAGTGGAACCTGTGTACAGAGATGACTTCTGGAGTGATGTTCTGTGGTCTGTACTGATAAGGGATCTTTATATCCAAGTGCTATGTGACTAGGGTCCACATGTACAAGATGTGATGAGTCCCAACCAACTCAAGCTGATCATTGGAAGCCTACACCAGTAGGCTGACCTGACCTCCATTGTGTACTTCCATATATGGTAACATGTGGGAATTATTCAGATTTATTCCACACGACACCAAATGATTCCTCCAACTGACTGTGTAGTGGAACCTTTGCTCAGATCCACACACACATGTACACACACACATGCACATCACATATGTTTACAAGTATATATACACTCACAGGTATACACACATTTATGTGTACACACACACACTAGTACTTAGCTCTAGACCTGTAGTAACACAGCTGATCCCATTCAGTCTCTATTTAAAATTACTTCTCTGTTCATTCTATAACTCTTCCCAGTTCTAATGGACCTTAGTCTATCTAGCTAGACCATCTCTGATAAATCAACTAATCTACTGATCAATTATTGGTGGTTTTACATTTGTGTATTTAACAAAACCACAAAGTAAACCTTGTCAACTTCCCAAGTTCAGTAGAACCTTGATAATCCAACACTCCTTGGACAACAAACAGAGTGTCAGATTAAGGAACAGCTGACTAACACACTGAGGTCAGTGACCTTTATACTGTTTTCACATGGACGCCGTGAAGCGAGTCGAACCCGAGTTGAACTCAGTTTAAAGTTAGTGCGTTCACATAACATCACGAAACCGAGTCGAACCCTTGTAAAAAGTAGGGTTCGACCTGGTTGCAAGTGAATTGAAAGTGAGTTAAAAATGGCAGAACTAGTAACACGAAAATTCTGTTTCAATTCCCTATTGGACCAGTTACCAGCAATTTCAGTCAAAAGCGAAGGGCTGGGCTTCATCCAGATAATTCTGCTGGCCTGACATGCAATCGAATGCCGAGCGAACAAGAAAGCCAAAAAATGAGCAGTCTACAAAGTCTGTACTGCCGCGAAACTTGTGACGGTTCATAACTGCTCTTCTTGTCATATACCTGACCCTTAGTTGCCGTCTACGAGCTCTACATTTCAGACGATGCCCCAACAAATATAAACGAAAAGAACGCCAATGTCACCATTTTCTGGAATCAAATATTTACACAAATTGCGAATCTTGTTATCCCCATGTGAACGGAAATCGGGTCGAAAGTGGGTCGAACCAGATTTAAATCGACCCGGGTTCGACCTGCTTTATGGTGTCCGTGTGAAAATGGTAATATTGTGTCAGATTAAGGAACAGCTGACTACCACACTGAGGTCAGTGACCTTTAGTGTAGTCAGCAGGACATCACCTCTGCTTGGTTGCCATGGTAGCCAGTCCTCATTCCCTAGTGATCCAAGCATCCCCTGGCCAATCAAACCACCACCATCACAAAATCATCCCTTCAGCCATTAATTGAATAATGAGGTTTCCAGTTCTTATCAGATGTGGTTACAGTCCAAACCACAAGTGTTATCTTGTGGTTATTGGACTGTATACAAGAGTTCCACTGTGTGTACTGTGTGTACAGTGTACAGTATCACTCCAGATGTGTGCATATCCGCATGTATTGATGTGCATATACACTAATGCATACATTCCCATCAATGTACATGTGATGCAGTGAACACTATCTTGAACCCTAGCTGGTAGAAATACCACACACACTATCACTACTCTATGGATTCTTGTTCCCTCTCACTACAGATCTTCAGAAGTGATCTACTCTTACAAGACAACTCAACACTGCACTCAGTCAATTTACCCGATCTTCCTATTCCTACCTATTATGCAACTGCTACAATAATCGGGAACACTTTGTATGTTTCTGGAGGAGTCTGTCCTGATTGGGAATCAGCTCTCTTAGTACAAGCGTATGACATCAACACAGGTACCTGGAGTACCTTACCACCTTCTCCAGTTGGCTACAGTGAATCTGTAGTCATTAACGGACGGCTAACATTGATTGGTGGACGAGATGCATCAACATTGGAGGTCACCAATGAAGTCTGGTCGTGGCATGAAGAGGAGAAGGAATGGAGGAAGACCATACCCTCAATGCCTACTGAACGTGGTCGACCTGGTGTAGTTCAATCGGGTAATGTGGTCGCTGTACTTGGTGGAGTAGCTAGTGATGACAAGACTGTCCTCGACACTGTAGACATCCTAAACACAGCCACCCTCCAGTGGACGACATCACATTCACTGAAACTCCCTATTCTGATGTGGTCAACGAAGACAGCAACTTGTGATGGCCATGTGTACATTGCATGTGGTGTGGATTGTCATGACCGTGCAATCAGAAGAGTCTTCAAATTCCCACTCAGTGTCCTTGACCAGGCTGTTGCCGAGCAACAAGTACAAGACAATCCACCACAATGCCAGTGGACAGAAGTAAAGGAAACTCCATTTTATCTTTCGGGATTGTTACCAACCAGTCATCATCCGCTAGTGGTGGGCGGTCGTGACAGTTTCCTCAACTCATCCTCAAACATTTCAGTGTTTGATTCAAGTGTAAACAAATGGTCCAATGTCGGACACTGTAGTGTAGCTTGTTGTAGACCATGTTTGTTGTCAGTTAGTTGTTCAGCATTTGTAGTTATTGGTGGTTGCACAGATCCAAAGGATCCTTGTCAGTCCTCACTGAACACTTTTGAACTTTACTACTTTTGAGTGTTTTATTGACAGTTTGTATGTACATGATCAAATGACATTTGATAAGTTTATTGGAAGTAATTCATATTCCATTTAATATATATAATAGTTTGACTGAACAGTGTTACATAGTTAAGTATATAATATTCCAGGTAGCAGCATGTCTATGTAATATCAGTATATGGCTATGGTTATGGAGTACTAGTATAAACAATAATGTCATATCAATTTACTCCTATGATTTAGTGTAGGTAATGTATATAAATACTACATCCGATAATGTTGTCTTAGATCCTACACACTCCACGTCCACAATATTAGTAGGTTGTAGTTGACAGTGAGCACCAACTACACATTCCATGGACCAGACCGGTCAATCTCAAGCTACTATTGTACGAGAATACCAACAGACAGTGCAGGCATAGATACTAGGTGTGGGGAGGTAGTCTAGCGGGGCCACTCCACAAGAGTAATGGAAGTATTTTAGCAGCCATTTTACTATCAACATACTACTTCATGTCATGCAGCAGTCACATGACATCAGCAGTCACATGACATGCGGCAGTCACATGACATCACCAGTCACATGACATCAGGAGTATATTGATCAAATCTCATCTGTTCATGGAAATATCTTGCTGGTCACCATGTCTACATGGATGTGATATAATTATTATTCAGCACCTCTGATCCACAAGGGCTGGATGACTGCACACATATACGCCTGTTGTATACTAATACCTCATGGTCCACATGTGACCAAACTAGAATTATGTACATCACATAATTAGAATATGTAACATCACAAAATATTAATGACATGTACAATAACATACTGGTACAATGCAACATAATCTTGTATTTCTACATGCATGCACTGATTAAAGTCCACATAATATTCTGACCTGTGATTATCCACATGTGTGTATGTCAAATACTTTCATTAAGTTACATTATCATACTTGCTATCATATAAAAATACCTACATTAACTCCATGCAATATTAATTTGTGTGTAGTCAACACATATGGCTATTATTATTAAATAGAGTTAGTACATGAAACCTTGACTGGACCACTAACAACCTCCATCATGTATCACGTGGACACTACGGAGGCCGTGATGACCATCACCCTCCATCAGTCAATGTTCCAAGGTTTGATGGGGAATTTGGAAACCTCTTGTAGCTTCACCTTCCTCACCTGCTGGTAGACACACACTGGACAACCAGCGGAGTACGAGGAACACTTCTGGTACATGTCCGTGAGGGCCGAGGAGTGGGTGAGGTTCGGGTGGGGGAGGTCCTTCCTCATCCGGTTGTCAAACTCTCCCAACACACTCAACAGCTGTCGAGTGGTGTAGGTGTGGCCACAAGTGAAGGGGACTATACCACCAACCTTGATAACCACGATACCCACGTGATAGCACGTGATGACACGTGGTGTGTGGACTAGGGCGTGTACCAGAATGGGTCAATTCTTCTCTGCCATCTTCGCTCCTCGACCTGATCAGTTACGTAAAGGGAAAGAAATTGGACGAGGTTCTTATGGAGAAGTACTCGAAGGAACGCTAGGAACGAGACCAGTAGCTATCGAGAGACTTCATCGAATATTCCGTGACTACGCCGAACACAACCAAGAAGTGCTTGAAGACATTTTATTGTCCTTGAAAATCGAATGCGAATTGTTGGAGAAAGCCAAAAGTCCTCACGTTGTGGAATTCTTGGGGGTTCCAACGAAGAAGACAGCGTTCTTTTAGTGATGGAGTTGATGTACCAAACGTTGCAGAAGTACCTTAAAACCCACAAAGGATCCCTTCCTCTGGAGAAACAGCTGGATATATGCTATCAGGTGAGTCGAGAGGGAAGTATTCTTGTGTGTGTGTGTGTGTGTGTGTGTGTGTGTGTGTGTGTGTGTGTGTGTGTGTGTGTGTGTGTGTGTGTGTGTGTGTGTGCATGTGCGTGTGCATGTGCGTGTGCGTGTGTGTGTGTGCATGTCCGTGTGTGTGTGTGTGTGTATGTGTGTGTATGTGTGCATGTGCGTGTGTATGTGTGTGTGTGTGTGTGTGTGTGTGTGTGTGTGTGCGCGCGCGTGTGTGTGTGTGTGTGTGCGTCCATTCCACTCTCCACTTGTCTGCTGAGTCAGCAGTGGCTTGTGAGATGTGCTGTTGGCAGCTCATCAGGAGATAATGTACTACAATAACTTGACTACTTGTTGGGTCATCTCTGGTTTCCTTGTTGTTAGGATTTCTTCTGGAGAAGAAGATCGGTGTCAACCAGCCGAAGAGGATCGAGGACGCTCAAATACAAATAGCCAACACCTCGATGGACACTGACAAGATAAAAGTGTTTGGATCCAAAGTTCGTGTACAGTCGACAGCCAAATTAGCTGAGATCGAAAAAGCAGAGAAGGTGTGTTTGTGCATGTGAGGTTGTGGTCACATGACTGTTGTGTGACAATCACATGATCTGTACCTTGGTATTAATTAGTGTTGATAAAATGATCTCTTTTAATGTTCCCACTGAAACCTCTACAGGAGAAGATGAAAGATAAAGTCGGTCTCATCCTCAAACACGACATCAACTGTTTCATCAACCGTCAGCTCATCTACAATTACCCCGAGCAGCTGTTTGCTGATGCAGTCGTCATGACGATAGAGCATGCCGACTTTGAGGGAGTGGAGAGACTAGCACTTGTGTTAGGTGGGCTAGGGTGGTTTTTGTTTATCCTAGTATACTTTTGTATATTGATTGGATATTTTTGTATATTGCTTGAATATCGTGCATATTGATTGGATATTTTTGTATATTGCTTGAACATTCCTGTATATTGATTAGATATTTTTGTATACTGTTTGTGTATCTTTGCATATAAAAAATATAATAAAATATAAGTCAGTGTTCTGTTATACCAAATGCATACTACATGTATATTCCAGTATATTCCAGTATATCTCTTGCTGTACTCTGTAGGTGGTGAGATAGTCAGTACTTTTGGAAATCCAGAGAAAGTCAAGTTAGGACGATGTAAGGTCATTGAAGAAGTGATGATCGGAGAAGACAAACTGATTAGATTCTCAGGTAGCTGTGTGTGACTGTGTGTGTGTGTGTGTGTGTGTGTGTGTGTGTGTGTGTGTGTGTGTGTGTGTGTGTGTGTGTGTGTGTGTGTGTGTGTACATGTGTGTGCGTGTGTGTGAGCGCATGTGTGTATGTGACAGTGTGTGTGGTATGTGTGCATGTAATAATTGTGTGTGTGTGTGTGTGTGTGTGTGTGTGTGTGTGTGTGTGTGTGTGTGTGTGTGTGTGTACATGTGTGTGCGTGTGTGTGAGCGCATGTGTGTATGTGACAGTGTGTGTGGTATGTGTGCATGTAATAATTGTGTGTGTGTGTGTATAGTGTGTTCATGTGTGGTGTTATGATTTTCTGTGTGCACTATGTGTACACGTGTGTAGTGTGTGCTCATATGCTCATACTGACATGCATACATCCATCAATGTCCTCCCCAGGTTGTGCCTACAATGAGGCCTGCACTGTGGTGATAAGAGGGGCCACTCAACAGATACTGGACGAGGCTGACAGATCACTCCACGATGCACTGTGTGTACTGTCACAGACTGTCAAGGAGACAAGGACCGTCTACAGTGGGGGTGAGTTCATGAGGAGGTTTGTAACCATGGAAACAGACTAGTGTCCACCCTGACTCTTGTACAGGTTGTTCGGAGATGTTGATGGCAAACGCTGTACAGGAACTGGCTAAGAGGACTCCGGGGAAGGAGGCAATGGCTATTGAGTCCTTTGCTAAAGCACTGATGATGGTCAGTGTGTGTGTGTGTCTTCTTCAGTTGTTATTTACATGTTTTGTTGTATTTGTTTACTTGTCTTCTGTGTTGCTTAAATGCATGTTTTTCTCATATTGTGTTTGGTTATTCTTGTTATTTACTGATTTTGTAGTGTTTGTTTTGTTTGTCAACATCGGTGTTTACCTTTTCTTGTGTCTCTCCCTGATGACCTTGTGTGCCCCAGTTCCACCACTCTGATCACCACCCTCCTCATGACTCCATTCTTCTTCGTGTGTTGTAGTTACCAACCATCATAGCAGACAATGCTGGTTATGATAGCTCCGAGCTGCTTGCCAATTTGAGGGCTGCTCACTCTAAAGGAGACTCCACAGCTGGTCTAGGTGTGTGTGTGTGTGTGTGTGTGTGTGTGTGTGTGTGTGTGTGTGTGTGTGTGTGTGTTGGTGTGTGTGTGTGTGTGTGTGTGTGTGTGTGGTATATGTTTTGATGTGTGTACTGCAGAACATGGTGTCCTAATAAGGCTTCTACTCAACATGAAGTCAGAACATACGGTTGTTTTGGAAGTGTTCACTTTACATTCATGTTTGTGTAAAGTATGTACTTAATTCTCACTATTAGCATTATACGTACATACATACGTGTGTGTACCATACGTTGACTTGTGTAGTGTCCTCCCTGCAGACATGCTGTCTGGTGGTGTCGGCAACATGGAGGAGTTGGGGGTCACGGAGTCCTACAAGGTCAAGTGTCACGTCCTGCTCTATTCGGCTGAGGCTGCTGAGATGATACTACGTGTGGACGACATACTGAAGTCTGCACCGAGGTCTGTATGTGCATGCAGGGTGTGCTAGTAGTGCTGGTTGTGATGGATGTGATGGTTGTGCTGGTTGTGAGAGTTGTGATGGATGTGATGGTTGTGCTGATTGAGCAGATGATACTACGTGTGGACGACATACTGAAGTCTGCACCGAGGTCTGGATGTGCCTACAGGGTGTGCTAGTAGTGATGGTTGTGATGGGTGTGCTGATTGTGCTGATTGTGATAGTTGTGATGGATGTGATGGATGTGATAGTTATGCTGGTTGTGATGGATGTGATGATTGTGATGGTTGTGCTGGGTGTGCTGGTTGTTGGATTGTGCTGTATATGTAGGGTTGAGGGTGTATCATCTCAAGATATTCTAAATGACTTAGTAAACACTTTTATTGTCTGATATCATTTTTAATTCTCTTTTAGGAGGCGTGTTCCAGACCACGGACACTAACACTAGGGTTTTGTAGGGATTTTCTTGGTCAACAGTTACATGTGTATTGCCAGCCGCAGTGACCACTGCCATTTTGTTGTTTATTCAATTGAGCATGTTTTCTTACTAACAATGGTACATTGAAATGATTCTTAATTTGGAGCGATTCTGGTTGATTTATGATCAGATTTGACCAATACTTTATAAGCCAAATTCCTTTCATACTAGTTGATGTCCTTGTTTACAAGACTCACAAAAGCACTTAAAAAAGTATGGCTCTAATTATACAACTCAACATGACATAGCTAGAATGGACAAGTAGGTTCTCCCTATTGTACTAGTACAAAACAAGAATAGTTCAGTAGATGAGAACGTTGCAAAGGACAAGTTGCTTGGAGGCCATTTTATATGCTACTTCAAAGCTCACGTGATCACACGTGGCGTGTACCAGAATGGGTCAACTCTTTTCTCGCAACTTCGCTCCTCGACCTGATCAGTTACGTAAAGGGAAAGAAATTGGACGAGGTTCTTATGGAGAAATACTCGAAGGAACGCTAGGAACGAGACCAGTAGCTATCAAGAGACTTCATCGAATATTCCGTGACTACGCCGAACAAAACCAAGAAGCGCTTGAAGGCATATTAGAGACCTTTAGAAGAGAATGCGAATTGTTGGAGAAAGCCAAAAGTCCTCACGTTGTGGAATTCTTGGGAGTTTTCAACGAAGAAGACAGCGTTCTTTTAGTGATGGAGTTGATGTACCAAACGTTGCAGAAGTACCTTAAAACCCACAAAGGATCCCTTCCTCTGGAGAAACAGCTGGATATATGCTATCAGGTGAGTCGAGAGGGAAGTATTCTTGTGTCTGTGTATGTGTGTGTGTGTGTGTGTGTGTGTGTGTTCATTCATGAACGTCATTCCTCTTCACTCAGGTATCCTGTGGACTGCTGTTCCTACATCAACATGATCCACAGATTCTACATCGTGATGTGACCACCAAGAACATCCTTCTAAATGAAGATGGAAGCGTGGTGAAGATAAGCGATCTTGGTCAGGCTAAATATCGTTCATCCAACATCCAATACCTGACTACTACAGCTCCAGGGTGTGTGCTCTACATGCCTCCAGAGTGTTTGGGTGACAATCCTTGTTACTCTGATAAAGGTGATATGTTCTCCTTCGGAGTTGTGATGCTGGAGGTGTCCACTCAAGAACCTCCATCTTTTCGAATGGGAGAGGATATTCGTATCTGTCGTGCTCGAGATCTCACTAAGCTCCCTGACGACCATCCACTGAAGCCATTGATTGTTCGTTGTTTGGATGAAGACCGTCACAAGAGACCAGACATGAAAGAGGTACATTCTGGGATAAACTTCCACAAGACAGGCTGTTTCGAAGGATGTTCAAAATTGCAAACAGAACTGTCCAAGGAAGATCTTAAAGTGAGTCTTTTATAGTAGTTCATCTCTCCTCCTCTGGTCCTGCTGTGGATGGTACACATAACCTCTGGACACCAATCCCTACATAGTGTGTGTGTGATATGATGATGTTCCAATCAGTCACTATGTAGTGATCGTGGAGGGAACAGAGGTTATGTGGGTACACCCCAACAGGTTGTTAGTGTACAGTGGAACCTGTGTACAGAGATGACTTCTGGAGTGATGTTCTGTGGTCTGTACTGATAAGGGTTCTTTACATACAAGTATGTACAAGATGTGATGAGTCCCAACCAACTCAAGCTGAACATTGGAAGCCTACACCAGTAGGCTGACCTGACCTCCATTGTGTACTTCCATATATGGGAACATGTGGGAATTATTCAGATTTATTCCCACACGACACCAAGTGATTCCTCCAACTGACTGTGTAGTGGACCCTTTGCTCAGATCCACTCACACATGTAAACACACACATGCACATCACATATGCTTACCACAATGTCATATACACTCACACATATACACACATATATATATGTACACGTACACACTAGTAATTAGCTTTAGACCTGTAGTAACACAGTTGATCCCATTCAGTCTCTGTTTAAAATTACTTCTCTGTTCATTCTACAACTCTTCCCAGTTCTAATTGACCTTAGTCTATCTAGCTAGACCATCTCTGATAAATCAACTAATCTACTGATCAATTATTCGTGGTTTTACATTTGTGTATTTATCAAAACCACAAAGTAAACCTTGTCAACTTCCCAAGTTCAGTACAACCTTGATAATCCAACACTCCTTGGACAACATACAGTGTGTCAGATTAAGGAACAGCTGACTAACACACTGAGGTCAGTGACCTTTACTGTAGTCAGCAGGACATCACCTCTGTTTGGTTGCCATGGTAGCCAGTCCTCATTCCCTAGTGATCCAAGCAGCCCCTGGCCAATCAAACCATCACCATCATAAAATCATCCCTTCAGCCATTAATTGAAAAATGAGGTTTCCGGTACTTATCAGATGTGGTTACAGTCCAAACCACAAGTGTTATCTTGTGGTTATTGGACTGTATAAAAGAGTTCCACTGTGTGTACAGTGTACAGTATCACTCCAGATGTGTGCATATCCACATGTACTGATGTACATATATACACTAACACATACATTCCCATCAATGTACATGTGATGTAGTGAACACTATCTTGAACCCTAGCTGGTAGAAATACCACACACGCTATCACTACTCTATGGATTCTTGTTCCCTCTCACTACAGATCTTCAGAAGTGATCTACTCTTACAAGACAACTCAACACTGCACTCAGTCAAACTACCCGATCTTCCTATTCCTACCTATCATGCAACTGCTACAATAATCGGTAACACTTTGTATGTTTCTGGAGGAGTATGTCCTGATGTGGAATCAGGTCTCTTAGTACAAGTGTATGACATCAACACAGGTACCTGGAGTACCTTACCACCTTCTCCAGTTTACTACAGTGAATCTGCAGTCATTAACGGACGGCTCACATTGATTGGTGGAGTGGATGCATCAACACGGAATATCACAAATGAAGTCTGGTCGTGGCATGAAGAGGAGAAGGAATGGAGGAAGACCATACCACCAATGCCTACTGAACGTTTTCGACCTGGTGTAGTTCAATCGGGTAATGTGGTCGCTGTAATTGGTGGATTAGCTAGTGATGTCAAGACTGTCTTCGACACTGTAGACATCCTAAACGCAGCCACCCTCCAGTGGTCGACATCACATTCACTGAAACTCCCTTTTCCGATGTGGTTAATGAAGACAGCAACTTGTGAAGGCCATGTGTACATTGCATGTGGTGGGGATCGTCATCATCCTGGCCATTCAATCAAAAGAGTCTTCAAATTCCCACTCAGTGTCCTTGACCAGGCTGTTGCCAAGCAACGCGTACAAGACCATTCACCACAATGCCAGTGGATAGAAGTAGAGGAAACTCCATTTTATCGTTCGGGATTGTTACCAACCAGTCATCAGCCGCTAGTGGTGGGCGGTCGTGACAGTTCCTACAACCCATCCTCAATCATTTCAGTGTTTGATTCAAGTGTAAACAAATGGTCCAATGTCGGACACTGTAGTGTAGCTTGTTGTGAGCAATGTTTGTTGTCAGTTAGTTGTTCAGCATTTGTAGTTTTTGGTGGTTTTTCAGATCCTAAGGATCCTTTTCAGTCACTACTGAACACTTTTGAACTTTACTACTTTTGAGTGTTTTATTAACAGTTTGTATGTACATGATCAAATGACATTTGATAAGTTTATTGGAAGTAATTCATATTCCATTTAATATAATAGTTTGACTGAACAGTGTTACATAGTCAAGTATATAATATTCCAGGTAGCAGCATGTCTATGTAATATCAGTATATGGCTATGGTTATGGATTACTAGTATAAACAATAATGTCATGTCAATTTACTCCTATGATTTAGTGTAGGTAATGTATATAAATACTACATCCAATAATGTTGTCTTAGATCCTACACACTCCACGTCCACAATATTAGTAGGTTGTAGTTGACAGTGAGCACCAACTACACATTCCATGGACCAGACCGGTCAATCTCAAGCTACTATTGTACGAGAATACCAACAGACAGTGCAGGCATGGATACTAAGTTATAGTAGTTCACTTTATATCCCTAATAAAGGAGTCCCACACTGGATCTTGATCTTCCTTTCCTCCCACAAAGGTGGAAGGAAAGGAAGATCAAAGAAGGCATCCACATCAGAAGACACAGGACCTACAACCAGGACTCAGGGTACCCACTGAGTCCAGTGTGGGACTCCCTTATTAGGGATATAAAGTGAACTGTCATTTGCCAATCTATTAGCCACTTCTTGTGACCAATGGATTGGCCATCAGTTTTAGCCAATAACTAATGTTTCTTATAGTGTAGATCATTTTTGTACCTGATGAAGCCCGTGATGGGTGAAACGTTGTACAGTTGAATAATTTGTGAAAAGAACTGTTGATTATCAGTGTGATAATACCACAGACGTGTTCAACAATAGTCCAACAACTCATATCGTTAACAATAACATGTCTAACAACTCCCATGTATTCATGGATGTGATATAATTATTATTCAGCACCTCCGATCCACAAGGGCTGGATGACTGCACACATACGCCTGTTGTATACTAATACCTCGTGGTCCACATGTGACCAAACTAGAATTATGTACATCACATAATTAGAATATGTAACATCACAAAATATTAATGACATTTACAATAACATACTGGTACAATGCAACATAATCTTGTATTTCTACATGCATGCACTGATTAAAGTCCACATAATATTCTGACCTGTGATTATCCACATGTGTGTATGTCAAATACTTTCATTAAGTTACATTATCATACTTGCTATCATATAAAAATACCTACATTAACTCCATGCAATATTAATTTGTGTGTAGTCAACACATATGGCTATTATTATTAAATAGAGTTAGTACATGAAACCTTGACTGGACCACTAACAACCTCCATCATGTATCACGTGGACACTACGGAGGCCGTGATGACCATCACCCTCCATCAGTCAATGTTCCAAGGTTTGATGGGGAATTTGGAAACCTCTTGTAGCTTCACCTTCCTCACCTGCTGGTAGACACACACTGGACAACCAGCGGAGTACGAGGAACACTTCTGGTACATGTCCGTGAGGGCCGAGGAGTGGGTGAGGTTCGGGTGGGGGAGGTCCTTCCTCATCCTGTTGTCAAACTCTCTCAACACACTCAACAGCTGTCGAGTGGTGTAGGTGTGGCCACAAGTGAAGGGGACTATACCACCAACATTGATACAATGGAAGAGTATGACACTGTGTGCGCGCGCGCGCGCGTGTGTGTGGGTACACATGTGTGTGTGTGTGTGTATACACGTGTGTGTGTGGGTGGGTGTAAAATGCACCACACAACATGCACCTCACAACATGCACCACACAACATGCATCTCACAACATGCACCTCACAACATACAACACACAACATGCACCTCACAACATGCACCTCACAACATGCACCTCACAACATGCATCTCACAACATGCATCTCACAACATGCACCTCACAACATGCACCTCACAACATGCACCTCACAACATGCACCTCACAACATACAACACACAACATGCACCTCACAACATGCACCTCACAACATGCACCTCACAACATGCATCTCACAACATGCATCTCACAACATGCACCTCACAACATGCACCTCACAACATGCACCTCACAACATGCACCTCACAACATGCACCTCACAACACATGCATTTCATAACATGCACCTCACAACACACACCTCACAACATGCACCTCACAACATGCATCTCACAACATGTATCTCACAATGTACATCACTCTTCTCTCGGAACTGGGTCAGGATGGACTGATCGCTGATGGTGATGGACTTGGGACTTTTGGTCTTTGACAGGTTGTGACGCAATGTGGTCCACATCCTCTCCACATTCCTCCCGGACACAGACTCCCTTTTGTCACCCACCACACTAGCATTCCTGGAGGGAGCCTCGGTACTGAATCCATGAGGGGCATCCCCAGGTACAAGGGACTGTCCCTTTTTAGTCTTACTCATGATGTGCTGAGCTACCAGCATTTGAAACTTGAGAGAGAAGCTCTTCCCTTCAGAACAGCTACAAGCGATTCAACATGGAACGCACATCAAATGATTTACTTGATCTGAAATGTTGTAGGAATTCTGCTAGTACAAATGTTGCTGTCATAATGGTTATTGTGGACTATAGAACATGTATTATAGAATACGTAGCTACAATCACACCACGCACGCACACACACACACACACACACACACACACACACACACACACACATACACACACACCTGGGCAAAACATCAAAGATGGGCTTTGCAATCAGAGGAACATCAATCGTCAACATTGGAGAATGTCGTAAGACAACTCATACTTGTGCCAGTGGACAACAGCAGAAAAGGAAGGTAGATTCTCCCTATGGTACTAGCCAAAAATGAGGATAGCTCGGATGTTTAGAACATTGCATAGACTAAGAATGCCCACGTGATAGCACGTGATGACGTTGTGTGGACAAGGGCGTGCACCTAGTCTGGCGTTGCCGACCATTACCGTCCATTTTTTGTTGGTCGGGAAGGGATGGGTCTAGCTACGCCAGACTACGTCTACCTACCTACCAGAATGGGTAAACGCTTTTCTCGCACCTTCGCTCCTCGACCTGATCAGTTACGTAAAGGGAAAGAAATTGGACGAGGTTCTTATGGAGAAATACTCGAAGGAACGCTAGGAACGAGACCAGTAGCTATCAAGAGACTTCATCGAATATTCCGTGACTACGCCGAACACAACCAAGAAGCGCTTGAAGACATATTAGAGACCTTCAGAAGAGAATGCGAATTGTTGGAGAAAGCCAAAAGTCCTCACGTTGTGGAATTCTTGGGAGTTTTCAACGAAGAAGACAGCGTTCTTTTAGTGATGGAGTTGATGTACCAAACGTTGCAGAAGTACCTCAAAACCCACAAAGGATCCCTTCCTCTGGAGAAACAGCTGGATATATGCTATCAGGTGAGTCGAGAGGGAAGTATTCTTGTGTGTGTGTGTGTGTGTGTGTGTGTGTGTGTGTGTGTGTGTGTGTGTGTGTGTGTGTGTGTGTGTATATTCCTGAACATCATTCATCCTCACTCAGGTATCCTGTGGACTGCTGTTCCTACATCAACATGACCCACAGATTCTACATCGTGATGTGACCACCAAGAACATCCTTCTGAATGAAGATGGAAGTGTGGTGAAGATAAGTGACCTTGGTCAGGCTAAATATCGTCCATCCAACATCCAATACCTGACTACTACAGCTCCAGGGTGTGTGCTCTACATGCCTCCAGAGTGTTTGGGTGACAATCCTTGTTACTCTGATAAAGGTGATACATTCTCCTTCGGAGTTGTGATGCTCGAGGTGTCCACTCAAGAACCTCCATCTTTTCGATTGGGAGAGGATATTCGTATCTACCGTGCTCAAGATCTCGCTAAGCTCCCTGACGACCATCATCTGAAGCCATTGATTGTTTGTTGTTTGGATGACGACCGTCACAAGAGACCAGACATGAAAGAGGTACATTCTACAATAGACACAGTTAACAAATCAGTTGGATATTCAAAGTTGCAAACAGAACTGTCCAAGGAAGATCTTAAAGTGAGTCTTTTATAGTAGTTCATCTCTCCTCCTCTGGTCCTGCTGTGGATGGTACACATAACCTCTGGACACCAATCCCTACATAGTGTGTGTGTGTGATATGATGATGTTCCAATCAGTCACTATGTAGTGATCGTGGAGGGAACAGAGGTTATGTGGGTACATCCCAACAGGTTGTTAGAGTACAGTGGAATCTATGTACAGAGATGACTTCTGGAGTGATGTTCTGTGGTCTGTGGTCTGCACTGATAAGGGTTCTTTATATCCAAGTGCTATGTGACTAGGGTCCACATGTACAAGATGTGATGAGTCCCAACCAACTCAAGCTGAACATTGGAAGCCTACACCAGTAGTCTGACCGGACCTCCATTGTGTACTTCCATATATGGGAACATGTGGGAATTATTGAGATTTTTTCCCACACGACACCAAGTGATTCCTCCAGCTGACTGTGTAGTGGACCCTTTGCTCAGATCCACTCACACATGTACACACACACATGCACATCACAAATGCTTACAAATACATATACACTCACACGCATACACACATTTATGTGTACACGCACACACTAGGACTTAGCTTTAGACCTGTAGTAACACAGTTGATCCCATTCAGTCTCTATTTAAAAATACTTCTCTGTTCATTCTACAACTCTTCCCAGTTCTAATGGACCTTAGTCTATCTAGCTAGACCATCTCTGATAAATCAACTAATCTACTGATCAATTATTGGTGGTTTTACATTTGTGTATTTAACAAAACCACAAAGTAAACCTTGTCAACTTCCCATGTTCAGTAGAACCTTGATAATCCAACACTCCTTGGACAACAAATAGTATGTCAGATTATGGAACAGCTGACTAACACACTGAGGTCAGTGACCTTTAGTGTAGTCAGCAGGACATCACCTCTGTTTGGTTGCCATGGTAGCCAGTCCTCATCCCCTAGTGATCCAAGCAGTCCCTGGCCAATCAAACCACCACCATCATAAAATCATCCCTTCAGCCATTAAAGGGCCAGTAACATGAAAAAAAAGTTGGTCTTGAATTACTCCTTTTAGTTAGTAAACACCAATGGTGATGTTTGAATTCGCTCCTGTCATTTGGGTGGGGAGTAATCGAGGATTTTATAGCCAATTACGCCAGGTTACGTCATCTTCGTGACGTCATAAGAGGAACGAAAGATGTCTGAAGTATTTCGACGAACGAATTTAGTGGTCCTAATGGCCTTTCTTTGAACGGTGAAGACAAAATGAGCACTTCAGTAAAGGAAATGATGTTAGTGCGGACGATAACGATGATTTGAGTATTCCTGCAACGATTGTTATCGAGTGTTATCCGTTCGAACCCATCGCGGCAAATGACCGATCGGGGTCATGAAGTGACTTGAAGAGGACCCTGGCTAGGTAATTTGCAGACTGGCTAACACTACACGGTATGCACATGAATCGTAGCGCGTCATTTGCGACACTTGTCTAATTTATAGCGAAAAACATCCGAATATCATCTCAGAATTCCCATTCGACCAGCATGTCAGTCATTTAACATTAATCTTGAGTTATAAATTGTTATACTGTGATTACTACATTTGGTGTACCACTGTCCTCATTTTTGTATGATTTCAATTGTAAATAGTGTTCAGCAATTGCGTTTATTTTGCAATGTTGGTTGTAAGTGGTTCACATTGATGGAGGAGCTTGGGAATCCAACAGATGAATGCTTTTCTACAACCAGACATCCATAATCACTGTAATGAACCAAATTATCAGTATATACATTCCAGTTACATCATGTTTGGGGCAATTACTTCGACATAAAGCTCTTTTATCGACGTTCTTTGGGGATGTCTGCAAAATAAACTATCCCTCAGCTCCCCTATTACTTTCAGCAGCAAATAAGCGTTTATTTAATCCCAAATAATGCAGAATCTAAGAGATGCAGAGTTTAAACCTAGCATAATCAGCAAAAATTGCCAGTAAATCGTATTACGTACGTATTAATGGTTCCTCTTGTGATGTCACTACGCGTCATTCAAAATGGCCGCGTTTTAGGAACTAAAGTGGCGAATTTCTCTCGTAAGCAAGAATGGCGATTTTAAACATCACCACGAGGGTTTACTTACTAAAAGAGCCCATTTGAGCCCAAGTTGTTTTTTCATGTTACTGGCCCTTTAATTGAATAATGAGGTTTCCAGTTCTTATCAGATGTGGTTACAGTCCAAACCACAAGTGCTATCTTGTGGTTATTGGACTGTATAAAAGAGTTCCACTGTGTGTACAGTGTACAGTATCACTCCAGATGTGTGTATATCCACATGTACTGATGTACATATGCACTAACACATACATGCCCATCAATGTACATGTGATGTAGTGAACACTATCTTGAACCCTAGCTGGTAGAAATACCACACACACTATCACTACTCTATGAATTCTTGTTCCCTCTCACTACAGATCTTCAGAAGTGATCTACTCTTACAAGACAACTCAACACTACACTCAGTCGAACTACCCAATCTTCCTATTCCTACCAGTAATGCAACTGCTACGATAATCGGGAACACTTTGTATGTTTCTGGAGGATACTGTCCTGATGTGGAATCAGATCTCTTTGTACAAGTGTATGACATCAACACAGGTACCTGGAGTACCTTACCACCTTCTCCAGTTTACAAGAGTGAATCTGCAGTCATTAATGGACGGCTCACATTGATTGGTGGAGTGGATGCATCAACAAGGAAGATCACCAATGAAGTGTGGTCGTGGCATGAAGAGGAGAAGGAATGGAGGAAGACCATACCACCAATGCCTACTGAACATTTTCGACCTGGTGTAGTTCAATCGGGTAATGTGGTCGCTGTAGTTGGTGGAGTAGCTAGTGATGTCAAGACTGTCCTCGACACTGTAGACATCCTAAACACAGCCACCCTCCAGTGGACAACATCGCATTCACTGAAACTCCCTATTCCGATGTGGGGAATGAAGACAGCAACTTGTGATGGCCATGTGTACATTGCATGTGGTTGGGATCGTCATGACCGTTCAATCAAAAGAGTCTTCAAATTCCCACTCAATGTCCTTGACCAGGCTGTTGCCAAGCAACAAGTACAAGACAATCCACCACAATACCAGTGGACAGAAGTAGAGGAAACTCCGTTTTATCATTCGGGATTGTTACCAACCAGTCATCATCTGCTAGTGGTGGGTGGTGGTGACAGTTCCCTCAACTCATCCTCAATCATTTCATTGTTTAATTCAAGTGTAAACAAATGGTCCAATGTCGGACACTGTAGTGTAGCTTGTTGTACACCATGTTTGTTGTCAGTTAGTTGTTCAGCATTTATAGTTATTGGTGGTTTTTCAGATCCTGAGGATCCCAAGCAGTCATTGCAGAACACTTTTGAACTTTACTACTTTTGAGTGTTTTATTAACAATTTGTATGTACATGATCAAATGACATTTGCTAAGTTTATTGGAAGTCATTCATATTCCATTTAATCTAATAGTTTGACTGAACAGTGTTACATAGTCAAGTATATAATATTCCAGGTAGCAGCATGTCTATGTAATATCAGTATTATGGCTATGGTTATCAGGTCATTAGGAGTCACATGACATGCACCAGTCACATGACATCAGGAGTATATTGATCAAATCTCATCTGTTCATGGAAATATCTTGCTGGTCACCATGTCTACATGGATGTGGTATAATTATTATTCAGCACCTCCGATCCACAAGGGTTGGATGACTGTCTACCAGCAGGTGAGGAAGGTGAAGCTACAAGAGGTCTCCAAATTCCCCATCAAACCTTGGAACATTGACTGATGGAGGGTGATGGTCATCACGGCCTCCGTAGTGTCCACGTGATACATGATGGAGGTTGTTAGTGGTCCAGTCAAGGTTTCATGTACTAACTCTATTTAATAATAATAGCCATGTGTGTTGACTACACACATATTAATATTACATGGAGTGAATGTAGGTATTTTTATATGATAGCTAGTATGATAATGTAACTTAATGAAAGTATTTGACATACACACATGTGGATAATCACAGGTCAGGATATTATGTGGACTTTAATCAGTGCATGCATGTAGAAATACAAGACTATGTTGCATTGTACCAGTATGTTATTGTACATGTCATTAATATTTTGTGATGTTACATATTCTAATTATGTGATGTACATAATTCTAGTTTGGTCACATGTGGACCACGAGGTATTAGTATACAACAGGCGTATGTGTGCAGTCATCCAGCCCTTGTGGATCGGAGGTGCTGAATAATAATTATATCACATCCATGTAGACATGGTGACCAGCAAGATATTTCCATGAACAGATGAGATTTGATCAATATACTCCTGATGTCATGTGACTGGTGATGTCATGTGACTCCTGATGTCATGTGACTGCCGCATGTCATGTGACTGCTGATGTCATGTGACTGGTGCATGACATGAAGTAGTATATTGGTAGTAAAATGGCTGCTAAAGTACTTCCATTACTCTTGTGGAGTGGCCCCGCTAGACTACCTCCCCACACCTATAGTATCCATGCCTGCACTGTCTGTTGGTATTCTCGTACAATAGTAGCTTGAGATTGACCGGTCTGGTCCATGGAATGTGTAGTTGGTGCTCACTGTCAACTACAACCTACTAATATTGTGGACGTGAGTGTGTAGGATCTAAGTAGTATCACTGTATGTAAAATTTATATGGATAACCTGCAGTAAATCACATGCAGTGCAGTGTCAATATGTAGTGTATTGTTGTATATATATATATATACATTTATTATTATGTATATTATACAATATAATACCTATGTACACAATTGACTATGTAACACTGTTCAGTCAAACTATTATATTAAATGGAATATGAATTACTTCCAATAAACTTAGCAAATGTCATTTGATCATGTACATACAAACTGTCAATAAAACACTCAAAAGTAGTAAAGTTCAAAAGTGTTCAGTGAGGACTGACGGGAATCCTCAGGATTTGTACGACCACCAATAACTACAAATGCTGAACAACTAACTGACAACAAACATGGTCTAATACAAGCTACACTACAGTGTTCGACATTGGACCATTTGTTTACACTTGAATCAAACACTGAAATGATTGAGGATGAGTTGGGGGAACTGTCACAACCGCCCACCACTAACGGATGATGACTGGTTGATAACAATCCCGAACGATAAAATGGAGTTTCCACTACTTCTGTCCACTGGCATTGCGGTGGAGAGTCTCGTTGCTTGGCAACAGCCTGGTCAAGGACACTGAGCGGTAACTTAAGGACTCTTTTGATTGGACGGTCAGGACGATCCCTACCACATGCAATGTACACATGGCCATCACAAGTTGCTGTCTTCATTGCCAACATCGGAATAGGGAGTTTCAGTGAATGTGATGTCGTCCACTGGAGGGTGGCTGTGTTTAGGATGTCTACAGTGTCGAGGACAGTCTTACCATCACTAGTTCTTCCACCGATTACAGCGACCACATTACCCAATTGAACTACACCAGGTCGACCACGTTCAGTAGGCATTGGTGGTATAGTCTTCCTCCATTCCTTCTCCTCTTCATGCCACGACCAGACTTCATTGGTGACCTCCCCTGTTGATGCATCTTGTCCACCAATCAATGTTAGCCGTCCGCTAATGACTGCAGATTCGCTGTTGTAAACTGGAGAAGGTGGTAAGGTACTCCAGGTACCTGTGTTGATGTCATACGCTTGTACTAAGAGAGCTGATCTCCTATCAGGACAGGCTCCTCCAGAAACATACAAAGTGTTCCCAATTATCGTAGCAGTTGCATTACAGGTAGGAATAGGAAGATCAGGTAGTTTGACTGAGTGCAGTGTTGAGTTGTCTTGTAAGAGTAGATCACTTCTGAAGATCTGTAGTGAGAGGGAACAAGAATCCATAGAGTAGTGATAGTGTGTGTAGTATTTCTACCAGCTAGGGTTCAAGATAGTGTTCACTACATCACATGTACATTGATAGGAATGTATGTGTTAGTGTATATGTACATCAGTACATGTGGATATGCACACATCTGGAGTGATACTGTATACACTGTACACACAGTACACACAGTGGAACTCTTTTATACTGTAACAGTCCAATAACCACAAGATAACACTTGTGGTTTGGACTGTAACCACATCTGATAAGAACTGGAAACCTCATTATTCAATTAATGGCTGAAGGGATGATTTTATGATGGTGGTGGTTTGATTGGCCAGGGGCTGGTTGGATCACTAAGGAATGAGGACTGGCTACCATGGCAACCAAACAGAGGTGATGTCCTGCTGACTACACTAAAGGTCACTGACGTCAGTGTGTTAGCTGTTCCTTAATCTGACACGCTATTTGTTGTCCACCAGTAGTCTGACCTGACCTCCATTGTGTACTTCCATATATGGGAACATGTGGGAATTACATTACATTACAAGTACCGTATACACTCATACATATACATTTATGTGTAAACGCACACACTAGGACTCAGCTTTAGACCTGTAGTAACACAGTTGATCCCATTCAGTCTCTATTTAAAAATACTTCTCTGTTCATTCTACAACTCTTCCCAGTTCTAATGGACCTTAGTCTATCTAGCTAGACCATCTCTGATAAATCAACTACAGTGAGACCTCACTTATCTGCACCTCAGATAACCGGTTCCCTCACCATCCGCATAATGTTCTTTTGAAACGAATCTGCACAATACATTTTTACTTCAGTTAACCGGAAACCTCTCTATCCGCATCCGGTCACACTCTTTGTATACTGTTGTATACCAATCTGTATAATTTGCCCTCGGATATCCGCAAGAATTAAGTCAAGTCCGTCATTGTGTAGAAATTTTGTTCTTTTCAAGTTCTAGTTGCCTGAAATGGCCTTACCCTCTAAACAACCAAGAAACGCCCTGAACCCATCCATACTGAAACTTCCAAAATGGCCGACTGTACACTATGTGAATATTTCGGTCTGAAACTTTCAAACGGATCAATTTAAAAGCTTCAAACTGACGTCGAAGGTAGATTAAAGTTTATTAATGGTTATTGTGAAGCTTTGATCGGTTCTACTCTGACAGATTTGACGAGCGTTGCATGAATAACAAAACTAGCAGAATTAACACTATTTATATTTCAACTACCCTACATTTCCATATAAATTTGCCTGTTATATATATATATAGCATCCGTTACCATGGAAACAGTACTATTATACAGCAATTTTATATTGTATAAAGCGCTAGCAACAGTATAAAGCGTTAGCAACGGATGCTATAATGGTTAAGACATGGACACTCGGCATTATGACATAAAATACACTCGCCCTCGGGTGCTTCGCACCCTCGGGACTCGGTATTTTATAGATAGATAATTATTATTATAGTGCAACATGTCAACAATACAGACACTAGGACAAATTGTCCAATGAAGCACTTATAGATAGACAAAAATTATACACATGTAAAAACAACATGATCAGGAACAAAATCTGTCAGTCCACATAGTATAGATCTTCTTCATAATTGCTGGACTTTGACATGCAGCAGTTAGAATCAATACAACTTTAGCTTCATCATTCAAGGTTGGAAAATCAATATATTGCTCCATCATCTTCTTCATGAGGGGGAATCTACTGGTTTGCCACGCACTACAGTGCAGTAGCCAGTGATTTAAGTCTTCAATATCTCCCGACGAACACTCCCTGCAAACACGAAGCTCTCTTGGGATCTGTCTCCATCGCCCAGTCTCAATACGGAAATGAGCTGTTCCTCCCCTCAATTGCATTAGCACACGCCTATAGATCTTTGATTGAACATCGGCACACATGGGACTGATGCTGTCGCCAAGAGAATGGATTGCATGTAAAACACTCAACTTCGGCCGCTCTACCATCTCCTTCCTCCAGGACTCCAAAACCTTTCTCTGCGCAATATCACTTAACATACGCTTTACTTCATGCCAAGACATCCCCTGTAGACTCTGACCACTAACATCAGACCATCCAAAAAGTGTGAGAACATCCTTAAGATTGTTCAGCCATGGACCCCTGGACACGGAAATGGCATCTTTAGCTGCTCTACGGATAATACGGTTCTCAAACATGGGAGACAACAGAATCTTAAACCAGAAAACCACACATCTCAACCGAGCCTCCCACATTAAAGGGAAGCATGACATTTCTGCCAAAAGAGATACCCTAGGATGGTTCCTGCCCACTCCAAAATATGTTCTTAGAGCTCTCAGTTGTAATTGCTCCAAAGAGTCCATTCTTTTAAGTAAGCCCCAAGCTTCTGCACCATACAAAAGAACTGAGTGAACCATCGACTCCATAAGTTTCTTAAATGTGCCACTATATACATCACCAACTGAACGACATTTCTGTAACAAAACATTCAAGGCTAATTTGCCTTTCTCCACCCTCTGCTCCTGCATCAATTTCATTTCCAAATACTCGTCAACCTCACATCCAAGATACTTATATGAGGACACAAAAGGTAAGTGCTGACCTTGAATTGCAAGATCACCAGCACATCTCTTCACTCCTTTACTTCTGAAGTGTACGATTCCTGATTTCATAACATTTATCCGAACGCCCCACTCATTACACCATTTCTCCAAAACCACGAGACCACGTTTCAACTGTATTGCATCTTCACCAAACAAGGAGGTATCATCAGCATACAACAAACCTGGTACTAAGGAGCCTCTACAACTGACACCACAAGCTTCATTCTTCAATTCAACTACCAAACTATTAATGTACAGAGAGAATAACAGGGGAGAAAGAACACAACCCTGTCTTAAACCCGTACCTACTCCAAACTCATCACTGACCACATCAAGCAGCTTCACCTGACACCTACTATCGAAGTACAAAGCCTTTAAAAACCCCAAAAAATGACCTCTAACTCCATTTTGCCATAGACACTTCCATAACTTCTGCCTATCCACCCGGTCATAGGCTTTCTCAAAGTCAATGAACGCAGCCAACATGCCCTCAGGTTTTAGGGCCATCTGTGTTTGAGCCAAAAGAATCAATGATACTATTTGCTCAGGACAACCTCTGCCCTTTCGGAAACCACCCTGCTCATTAGCAAGTAGGCCATTCTCCTCAGCTACCACAGCCAGTCTCTCTTTCAATATAAGGCAGAAGACTTTACACACCACTGATGTCATAATGCCATGATGTCATAATGCCCTCGTGCCCATGTCTTAACCACTAATTAAGGCATAAGTTTGTGTATAAATTTACAGAGGCTTTTAGGCAGTACATGTCTTATATTGCAGATAGCTGCAAACACCAGCAGGAAGAAGCAAATCTGCTTTTATGTACAAGCAAGCGCATCCCAATATATATACGCTCATGATAAATGCATGCAATGCCACACCCTCACTTATCCACTTTCCCTCAAATCCACCTGAAACGGATGTGTGCGGATAGGTGAGGTCTGACTGTAATCTACTGATCAATTATTGGTGGTTTTACATTTGTGTATTTAACAAAACCACAAAGTAAACCTTGTCAACTTCCCAAGTTCAGTAGAACCTTGATAATCCAACACTCCTTGGACAACAAACAGTGTGTCAGATTAAGGAACAGCTGACTAACACACTGAGGTCAGTGACCTTTAGTGTAGTCAGCAGGACATCACCTCTGTTTGGTTGCCATGGTAGCCAGTCCTCATTTCCTAGTGATCCAAGCAGCCCCTGGCCAATCAAACCACCACCATCATAAAGTCATCCCTTCAGCCCTTAATTGAATAATGAGGTTTCCAGTTCTTATCAGATGTGGTTACAGTCCAAACCACAAGTGTTATCTTGTGGTTATTGGACTGTATAAAAGAGTTCCACTGTGTGTACTGTGTGTACAGTGCACAGTGCACAGTATCACTCCAGATGTGTGCATATCCACATGTACTGATGTACATATACACTAACACATACATTCCCATCAATGTACATGTGATGTAGTGAACCCTAGCAGGTAGAAATACTACACACGCTATCACTACTCTATGGATTCTTGTTCCCTCTCACTACAGATCTTCAGAAGTGATCTACTCTTACAAGACAACTCAACACTGCACTCAGTCAAACTACCTGATCTTCCTATTCCTACCTATCATGCAACTGCTACAATAATCGGGAACACTTTGTATGTTTCTGGAGGAGTCTGTCCTGATAGGAGATCAGCTCTCTTAGTACAAGCGTATGACATCAACACAGGTACCTGGAGTACCTTACCACCTTCTCCAGTTTACAAGAGTGAATCTGCAGTCATTAACAGACGACTCACATTGATTGGTGGACGAGATGCATCAACACGGAAGATCACCAATGAAGTCTGGTCGTGGCATGAAGAGGAGAAGGAATGGAGGAAGACCATACCACCAATGCCTACTGAACGTTCGACCTGGTGTAGTTCAATTGGGTAATGTGGTCGCTGTACTTGGTGGATTAACTAGTGATGACAAGACTGTCCTCGACACTGTAGACACCCTAAACACAGCCACCCTCCAGTGGACGACATCACATTCACTAGTCCCCATTCCGATGTTGGCAATAAAGACAGCAACTTGTGATGGCCATGTGTACATTGCATGTGGTAGGGATCGTCATTCAATCAAAACAGTCTTCAGGTTACCACTCAGTGTCCTGACCATTGCCAAGCAACAAGACACTCCACCACAATGCCAGTGGACAGAAGTAGAGGAAACTCCATTTTATCTTTCAGGATTGTTACCAACCAGTCATCATCCGCTAGTGGTGGGCGGTCATGACAGTTCCTACAACTCATCCTCAATCATTTCAGTGTTTGATTCAAGTGTAAACAAATGGTCCAATGTCGGACACTGTAGTGTAGCTTGTTGTAGACCATGTTTGCTGTCAGTTAGTTGTTCAGCATTTGTAGTTATTGGTGGTTGTACAGATCCTAAGGATTCCAATCAGTCCTCACTGAACACTTTTGAACTTTACTACTTTTGAGTGTTTTATTAACAGTTTGTATGTACATGATCAAATGACATTTGCTAAGTTTATTGGAAGTAATTCATATTCCATTTAATCTAATAGTTTGACTGAACAGTGTTACATAGTCAAGTATATAATATTCCAGGTAGCAGCATGTCTATGTAATATCAGTATATGGCTATGGTTATGGATTACTAGTATAAACAATAATGTCATATCAATTTACTACTATGATTTAGTATATAATGTATATAAATATATACTACATCCAATAATGTTGTCTTAGATCCTACACACTCCACGTCCACAATATTAGTAGGTTGTAGTTGACAGTGAGCACCAACTACACATTCCATGGACTAGACCGGTCAATCTCAAGCTACTATTGTACGAGAATACCAACAGACAGTACAGGCATGGATACTAGGTGTGGGGAGGTAGTCTAGCGGGGCCACTCCACAAGAGTAATGGAAGTACTTTAGCAGCCATTTTACTACCAATATACTACTTCATGTCATGCAGCAGTCACATGACATCAGCAGTCACATGACATGCGGCAGTCACATGACATCAGGAGTCACATGACATCACCAGTCACATGACATCAGGAGTATATTGATCAAATCTCATCTGTTCATGGAAATATCTTGCTGGTCACCATGTCTACATTGATGTGGTATAATTATTATTCAGCACCTCCGATCCACAAGGGTTGGATGACTGCACACATACGCCTGTTGTATACTAATACCTCGTGGTCCACATGTGACCAAACTAGAATTATGTACATCACATAATTAGAATATGTAACATCACAAAATATTAATGACGTTTACAATAACATACTGGTACAATGCAACATAATCTTGTATTTCTACATGCATGCAATGATTAAAGTCCACATAATATCCTGAGCTGTGATTATCCACATGTGTGTACGTCAAATACTTTCATTAAGTTACATTATCATACTAGCTATCATATAAAAATACCTACATTCACTCCATGTAATATTAATTTGTGTGTAGTCAACACACATGGCTATTATTATTAAATAGAGTTAGTACATGAAACCTTGACTGGACCACTAACAACCTCCATCATGTATCACGTGGACACTACGGAGGCCGTGATGATCATCATCCTCCATCAGTCAATGTTCCAAGGTTTGATGGGGAAGTTGGAAACCTCTTGTAGCTTCACCTTCCTCACCTGCTGGTAGACACACACTGGACAACCAGCAGAGTAAGAGGAACACTTCTGGTACATGTCCGTGAGGGCCGAGGAGTGGGTGAGGTTCGGGTGGGGGAGGTCCTTCCTCATCCTGTTGTCAAACTCTCCCAACACACTCAACAGCTGTCGAGTGGTGTAGGTGTGGCCACAAGTGAAGGGGACTATACCACCAACCTTGATAACCACGATACCCACGTGATAGCACGTGATGACACGTGGTGTGTGGACTAGGGAGTGTACCAGAATGGGTCAACTCTTTTCTGGGATCTTCGCTCCTCGACCTGATCAGTTACGCAAAGGGAAAGAAATTGGACGAGGTTCTTATGGGGAAATACTCGAAGGAACGCTAGGAACGAGACCAGTAGCTATCAAGAGACTTCATCGAATATCCCGTGACTACGCCGCACAAAACCAAGAAACCCTTGAATACATTTTATTGTCCTTCAAAATCGAATGCGAATTGTTGGAGAAAGCCAAAAGTCCTCACGTTGTGGAATTCTTGGGAGTTTTCAACGAAGAAGACAGCGTTCTTTTAGTGATGGAGTTGATGTACCAAACGTTGCAGAAGTACCTTAAAACCCACAAAGGATCCCTTCCTCTGAAGAAACAGCTGGATATATGCTATCAGGTGAGTCGAGAGGGAAGTATTCTTGCGTGTGTGTGTGTGTGTGTGTGTGTGTGTGTGTGTGTGTGTGTGTGTGTGTGTGTGTGTGTGTGTGTGTGCATGTGCGTGTGTGCATGTCCGTGTGTGTGTGTGCATGTCCGTGTGTGTGTGTGTGTGTGTGCATGTGTGTGTGTGTGTGTGTGTGTGTGTGTGTGTGTGTGTGTGTGTGTGTGTGTGCATGTCCATGTGTGTGTGTGTGTGTGTATGTGTGTGTGTGTGTGCATGTGCGTGTGTTCATGTGCATGTGTGTGTGCGTGTGTGTGTGTGTGTGCGTGTGTGTGTGTGTGTTGTGTGTGTGTGTGTGTGTGTGTGTGTGTGTGTGTGTGTGTGTGTGTGTGTACATGTGTGCATAGATCCTACAACCTCTATGGTGTGTGTGTGCATGAACACATTAGTATATTTCAGTGTAAATATCTCTATCTTCGTTTGTTGTCTCATGTGTGTTTGAGTACTTCCATCACAATCTTCTTGTACCAAATCTTGCTATAGTGGTGATCCAAAGAAATTTGAAGAGGATCTGATGAACATTGCTAGGACCACTTTGAGTTCAAAGATCCTCCAGCAGAGGAAGGACCACTTTGCTCGGTTGGCGGTGGATGCCGTGTTGAGACTAAAGGGGTCCACTGGGCTGGAAGCCAATGAAGTGATCAAGAAACTGGGAGGAAACCTGGTGGACTCCTATCTTGAGGAAGGTGGGATTTGGAAGTTGGTTTTTAGTATGGAGATGGAACTAGAAAACAAGTGAGAATGGGAATGGGATTTGTCAGGTTTAATGCTTGAATTCTTGTTAATCCACCACCGCTTTATCTGACAAATCTTTTAATCTGCCACAATTTCCCAGTACAAATATAATGTACAAGTATCAATGAATATCCAGTTAATCCTCTAAACCAGTTAATCTACCATATTCTTTGAAATGTACAATCATACAATGCACATCTTTCAATGAACATTGTACTATACACAAGAACCACTATATTCTGTACTATATTCCACTATACTCCATGTGATCTCAGGAACACTATAGGACCACATCTCACTCTCCACTTGTCTGCTGAGTCAGCAGTGGCTTGTGGAGATGTACTGTTGGTAGCTCATTAGGGGATAGTGTACTACGATAATTTGACCACTTGTTAGGTCATCTCTGGTTTCCTTGTTGTTAGGATTTCTTCTGGAGAAGAAGATCGGTGTCAACCAGCCGAAGAGGATTGAGGACGCTCGGATACTAATAGCCAACACCTCGATGGACACTGACAAGATAAAAGTGTTTGGATCCAAAGTTCGTGTACAGTCGACAGCCAAATTAGCTGAGATCGAAAAAGCAGAGAAGGTGTGTTTGTGCATGCGGGGTTGTGGTCACATGACTGTTGTGTGACAATCACATGATCTGTACCTTAGTATTATTTTAGTGATTGTTGATAAAACCATCGCTTGTAATGTTCCCACTGAAACCTCTACAGGAGAAGATGAAAGATAAAGTCGGTCTCATCCTCAAACACGACATCAACTGTTTCATCAACCGTCAGCTCATCTACAATTACCCCGAGCAGTAGTCTGGTGTAGCTGACCCTTGATCCGCCATTTTATTTTGTTGGGGCGGAGAAAGGGTCTGGGGACATTGCTATTCGGTAACGGTGAAATGTCGGACGTTGAACCCGACACTTTTACGGAATGACCTTTACATAATGTACGGAAATATACAAAGGTTTACAAAGTATACAATCGTTAGTGGAGTTCGTATATAGCATGCAGTCATTGTGAGATGACTCTTTGAAGTCGGTTTCTTCGTTTAGGGTTCAACCCAGAACTTGAAGTTTCTTACTCCGAAGCGGTTTTATGTTAGGGTTGGTCAGCGCGCACTTGATCGCCGTGGGATTAGTTTGTCCCCAGGTTCCAGCAATTTTAAGGCCCTTTATGGCTTATTCAAATCTTCTCTTCTGATCAGCCATCAAAGCAGATAGGGGGAACCCACACGCTGTGCGCGTGGCTCTTTCTATCCCGTAATATAGTCAAAGGTGAAGGACAAAAGAGTCGTTACTA
>OZ026551.1:232500-287500 GCA_964020155.1 Chondrilla cf. caribensis | reverse complement strand
ACAGGTATACACACATTTATGTGTACACGCACCTGTGGCGTACAGACATTAACCGTATATGTTAATATGTCGTGTGCTTGTACTTAGTTATGCATGGCTGATTTTTGTATCTCGCGCTGTATGTCACGTGCTAACATACACCGCATACATGCATGCGCACACAACAGACACGTGTAGCCTTGTGGTAGAGTGTAGACTTAGTTAGAGTGAATGATCTGCTAATTATTGAATTTTGTCCATTTGTTCATACATCGAAGTGGCTGCTACATCCTTCGCGGATTACCACACACGCCACGTGACCCCTGACGTTCAAGGATATTAGCTATCGTTCAGCTTTAGACCTGTAGTAACACAGTTGATCCCATTCAGTCTCTATCATAAAGTACTTCTCTGTTCATTCTACAACTCTTCCCAGTTCTAATGGACCTTAGTCTATCTAGCTAGACCATCTCTGATAGATCAACTAATCTACTGATCAATTATTCGTGGTTTTACATTTGTATATTTAACAAAACCACAAAGTAAACCTTGTCAACTTCCCAAGTTCAGTAGCACTTTGATAATCCAACACTCCTTGGACACCAAACAGTGTGTCAGATTAAGGAACAGCTGACTAACACACTGAGGTCAGTGACCTTTAGTGTAGTCAGCAGGACAACACCTCTGTTTGGTTGCCATGGTAGCCAGTCCTCATTCCCTGGTGATCCAAGCAGCCCCTGGCCAATCAAACCACCACCATCATAAAATCATCCCCTCAGCCATTAATTGAATAATGAGGTTTCCAGTTCTTATCAGATGTGGTTACAGTCCAAACCACAAGTGTTATCTTGTGGTTATTGGACTGTATAAAAGAGTTCCACTGTGTATACTGTCTGTACAGTGTACAGTATCACTCCAGATGTGTGCATATCCACATGTACTGATGTACATATACACTAATGCATACATTCCCATCAATGTACATGTGATGCAGTGAACACTATCTTGAACCCTAGCTGGTAGAAATACTACACACACTATCACTACTCTATGGATTCTTGTTCCCTCTCACTACAGATCTTCAGAAGTGATCTACTCTTACAAGACAACTCAACACTACACTCAGTCAAACTACCCGATCTTCCTATTCCTACCTTCCTTGCAACTGCTACAATAATCGGTAACACTTTGTATGTTTCTGGAGGAGCCTGTCCTGATGTGGAATCAGCTCTCTTAGTACAAGCGTATGACATCAACACAGGTACCTGGAGTACCTTAGCACCTTCTCCAGTTTACGACAGTGAATCTGCAGTCATTAACGGACGGCTCACATTGATTGGTGGACGAGATTCATCAACAGGGAAGATCACCAATGAAGTCTGGTCGTGGCATGAAGAGGAGAAGGAATGGAGGAAGACCATACCACCAATGCCTACTGGACGTTTTCGTTCTGGTGTAGTTCAATCGGGTAACGTGGTCGCTGTATTTGGTGGAAGAGCTAGTGATGACAAAACTGTCCTCGACACTGTAGACATCCTAAACACAGCCACCCTCCAGTGGACGACATCTCATTCACTGAAACTCCCTATTCTGATGTGGGGAATGAAGACAGCAACTTGTGATGGTCATGTGTACATTGCATGTGGTAGAAATCGTCCTGATCGTTCAATCAAAAGAGTCTTTAAATTCCCACTCAGTGTCCTTGACCAGACTGTTGCCAAGCAACACATACAAGACAATCCGCCACAATGCCAGTGGACAGAAGTAGAGGAAACTCCATTTTATCGTTCGGGATTGTTACCAACCAGTCATCATCTGCTAGTGGTGGGCGGTCATGGCAGTTCCCTCAAATCATCCTCAAACATTTCAGTGTTTGATTCAAGTGTAAACAAATGGTCCAATGTCGGACACTGTAGTGTAGCTTGTTGTAGATCATGTTTGTTGTCAGTTAGTTGTTCAGCATTTGTAGTTATTGGTGGTTATACAGATCCTAAGGGTCCCAAGCGGTCATTACTGAACACTTTTGAACTTTACTACATTTGAGTGTCTTATTAACAGTTTGTATGTACATGATCAAATGACATTTGATAAGTTTATTGGAAGTAATTCATATTCCATTTAATATAATAGTTTGACTGAACAGTGTTACATAGTCAAGTATATAATATTCCAGGTAGCAGCATGTCTATGTAATATCAGTATATGGCTATGGTCATGGATTACTAGTATAAACAATAATGTCATATCAATTTACTACTATGATTTAGTGTAGGTAATGTATATAAATACTACATCCAATAATGTTGTCTTAGATCCTACACACTCCACGTCCACAATATTAGTAGGTTGTAGTTGACAGTGAGCACCAACTACACATTCCATGGACCAGACCGGTCAATCTCAAGCTACTATTGTACGAGAATACCAACAGACAGTGCAGGCATGGATACTAGGTGTGGGGAGGTAGTCTAGCGGGGCCACTCCACAAGAGTAATGGAAGTACTTTAGCAGCCATTTTACTACCAACATACTACTTCATGTCATGCAGCAGTCACATGTCAAGCAGCAGTTACATGTCATGTAGCAGTCACATGACATCAGGAGTATATTGATCAAATCTCATCTGTTCATGGAAATATCTTGCTGGTCACCATGTCTACATGGATGTGATGTAATTATTATTCAGCACCTCCGATCCACAAGGGCTGGATGACTGCACACATACGCCTGTTGTATACTAATACCTCGTGGTCCACATGTGACCAAACTAGAATTATGTACATCACATAATTAGAATATGTAACATCACAAAATATTAATGACATGTACAATAACATACTGGTACAATGCAACATAGTCTTGTATTTCTACATGCATGCACTGATTAAAGTCCACATAATATCCTGAACTGTGATTATCCACATGTGTGTATGTCAAATACTTTCATTAAGTTACATTATCATACTAGCTATCATATAAAAATACCTACATTCACTCCATGCAATATTAATTTGTGTGTAGTCGACACACATCGCTATTATTATTAAATAGAGTTAGTACATGAAACCTTGACTGGACCACTAACAACCTCCATCATGTATCACGTGGACACTACGGAGGCCGTGATGACCATCACCCTCCATCAGTCAATGTTCCAAGGTTTGATGGGGAATTTGGAGACCTCTTGTAGCTTCACCTTCCTCACCTGCTGGTAGACACACACTGGACAACCAGCGGAGTACGAGGAACACTTCTGGTACATGTCCGTGAGGGCCGAGGAGTGGGTGAGGTTCGGGTGGGGGAGGTCCTTCCTCATCCTGTTGTCAAACTCTCCCAACACACTCAACAGCTGTCGAGTGGTGTAGGTGTGGCCACAAGTGAAGGGGACTATACCATCAACCTTGATACAATGGAAGAGTATGACACTGTGTGTGTGTGTGTGTGTGTGTGTGTGTGTGTGTGTGTGTGTGTGTGTGTGTGTGTGTGTGTGTGTGTGTGAGTTTGTGTGTGTGTGTGTGTGTGTGTGTGTGTGTGTGTGTGTGTGTGTGTGTGTGTGTGTGTGTGTGTGTGTGTGTGTGTGTGACACTGTGCATATTGGTGTGTAATGTTATACATTATATACATATTTGTGGCTCTATAGAGCTTTCACTCAACTTTTCTTCAAATTTAGAACATAGGTTGTTCTGGTTGATTTCTGCATGGTCAGATTTGACCAATACTCAAACTATGAACAAATAAATCTATTACTAGTTAATATCAATATAAACAAGACTAACAAATTAAGAAAGTGTGGCTCTAATAGCACAAGTCAATGAGACATACTATTATAGCTAGAAAGAACGAAGATAGTTCGGTAGACTAGAACATTATATGTGGGGGGGGGGCTGTGGGAGAGTGTGTGTGTGTGTGTGTGTGGTTTGATTGTACATATAGTCCACTATAACCATTATGACAGCAACATTTGTACTGGCAGAATTCCTGAAGACAATTCAGATCAAGTAAATCATTTGATGAGTGTTCTGTGGTGTCACTGTTGAATCGCTTGTAGCTGTTCTGAAGGAAGGAGCTTCTCTCTCAAGTTTCAAATGCTGGTAGCTCAGCACATCATGAGTAAGACTAAAAAGGGACATTCCCTTGTACCCGGGGATGCCCCTCATGGATCCAGTCCCAAGGCTCCCTCCGCCTGGACAAAACATCAAAGATGGGCTTTGCAATCAGAGGAACATGAATTGTCAACATTGACTCGAGAATGTTGTAAGACAACTCATACTTAGTAGAGAAGGTAGATTTTCCCTATGGTACTAGCCAAAATTGAGAATAGTTCGGTTGATTAGAACATTGCATAGACTAAGAATCTCACGCGATAGCACGTGATGACATATGTGGGCGATGGACAACCGTGCGGACCTAGTCTGGCGTACCCGACCCTTACCGTCCATAATTTTTGTTGGTCGGGAAGGGATGGGTCTAGCTATGCCAGACTAAGTGTACCAGAATGGGTCAACTCTTTTCTCGCATCTTCGCTTTTCGACCTGATCAGTTACGTAAAGGGAGGGTCATCGGGGGAGGTGCCTATGGAGAAGTAATCGAAGGAACGCTAGGAACGAGACCAGTAGCTATCAAGAGACTTCATCGAATATTCCGTGACTACGCCGAACACAACCAAGAAGCGCTTGAAGACATATTAGAGACCTTTAGAAGAGAATGCGAATTGTTGGAGAAAGCCAAAAGTCCTCACGTTGTGGAATTCTTGGGAGTTTTCAACGAAGAAGACAGCGTTCTTTTAGTGATGGAGTTGATGTACCAAACGTTGCAAAAGTACCTTAAAACCCACAAAGGATCCCTTCCTCTGGAGAAACAGCTGGATATATGCTACCAGGCGAGTCGAGAGGGAAGTATTCTTGTGTGTGTGTGTGTGTGTGTGTGTGTGTGTGTGTGTGTGTGTGTGTGTGTGTATGTGTGTGCGTGTGCGCATGTGTGTTCATTCTTGAACATCGTTCCTCTTCACTCAGGTATCCTGTGGACTGCTGTTCCTACATCAACAAAATCCACAGATTCTACATCGTGATGTAACCACCAAGAACATCCTTCTAAATGAAGATGGAAGTGTGGTGAAGATAAGCGACCTTGGTCAGGCTAAATATCGTTCATCCAACATCCAATACCTTACTACTGTAGCTCCAGGGTGTGTGCTCTACATGCCTCCAGAGTGTTTGAGTGACAATCCTTGTTACTCTGGTAAAAGTGATGCATTCTCCTTTGGAGTTGTGATGCTGGAGGTGTCCACTCAAGAACCTCCATCTTGTCGTTTTGGAGAGGATATTCGTATCTGCCGTGCTCGAGATCTCGCTAGGCTCCCTGATGACTGAAGCCATTGATTGTTCGTTGTTTGGATGACGACCGTCACAAGAGACCAGACATGATGGAGGTGAACAGATCACTTGGAAATTTGAAGTTGCAAACAGAAGTGTCCAAGGAAGATCTTAAAGTGAGTCTTTTATAGTAGTTCATCTCTCCTCCTCTGGTCCTGCTGTGGATGGTACACATAACCTCTGGACACCAATCCCTACATAGTGTGTGTGATATGATGATGTTCCAATCAGTCACTATGTAGTGATCGTGGAGGGAATAGAGGTTATGTGGGTACATCCCAACAGGTTTTTAGTGTACAGTGGAACCTGTGTACAGAGATGACGTCTGGAGTGATGTTCTGTGGTCTGTACTGATAAGGGTTCTTTACATACAAGTGCTATGTGACTAAGGTCCACATGTACAAGATGTGATGAGTCCCAACCAACTCAAGCTGAACATTGGAAGCCTACACCAGTAGGCTGACCTGACCTCCATTGTGTACTTCCATATATGGGAACATGTTGGAATTATTCAGATTTATTCCCACACCATGTGTACACATGCACACACTAGGACTTAGCTTTAGACCTGTAGTAACATAGTTGATCCCATTCAGTCTCTAACACATTCCCATCAATGTACATGTGATGTAGTGAACACTGTCTTGAACCCTAGCTGGTAGAAATACTACACACACTATCACTACTCTATGAATTCTTGTTCCCTCTCACTACAGATCTTCAGAAGTGATCTACTCTTACAAGACAACTCAACACTGCACTCAGTCAAACTACCCGATCTTCCTATTGCTACCTTCTTTGCAACTGCTACAATAATCGGGAACACTTTGTATGTTTCTGGAGGATGCTGTCCTGATGTGGAATCAGCTCTCTTAGTACAAGCGTATCACATCAACACAGGTATCTGGAGTACCTTACCACCTTCTCCAGTTCACCACAGTGAATCTACAGTCATCAATGGACAGCTCACATTGATTGGTGGAGTGGATGCATCAACAGATGCGATCACCAATGAAGTCTGGTCGTGGCATGAAGAGGAGAAGGAATGGAGGAAGACCATACCACCAATGCCTACTGAACGTGTTCGACCTGGTGTAGTTCAATTGGGTAATGTGGTTGCTGTAGTTGGTGGAAAAGCTAGTGATGTCAAGACTGTCCTGGACACTGTAGACATCCTAAACACAGCCACCCTCCAGTGGACGACATCACATTCACTGAAACTGCCCATTCCGATGTGGGGAATGAAGATAGCAACTTGTGATGGCCATGTGTACATTGCATGTGGTGGGGATCATCCTCTCCATCCAATTGAAAGAGTCTTCAAATTCCCACTCAGTGTCCTTGACCAGGCTGTTGCCGAGCAACAAGTACGAGACAATCCACCACAACGCCAGTGGACAGAAGTAGAGGAAACTCCATTTTATCGTTCAGGATTGTTACCAACCAGTCATCATCCGCTAGTGGTGGGCGGTCACGACAGTTCCCACAATTCATCCTCAAACATTTCGGTGTTTGATTCAAGTGTAAACAAATGGTCCAATGTCGGACACTGTAGTGTAGCTTGTTGTGAGCCATGTTTGCTGTCAGTTAGTTGTTCAGCATTTGTAGTTATTGGTGGTCGTATAGATCCTGAGGATCCCAAGCAGTCCTCACTGAACACTTTTGAACTTTACTACTTTTGAGTGTTTTATTAACAGTTTGTATGTACATGATCAAATGACATTTGCTAAGTTTATTGGAAGTAATTCATATTCCATTTAATATAATAGTTTGACTGAGCAGTGTTACATAGTCAAGTATATAATATTCCAGGTAGCAGCATGTCTATGTAATATCAGTATATGGCTATGGTTATGGAGTACTAGTATAAACAATAATGTCATATAAAATAAAAATAATAAATATAAAATAATAAAAATAAAAATAAACCTCGGAGATCAGCTAGACTTGCATCAATTAAACCACACAACCACCAACTGCAATCCTGTATCAATGTAAATTCGTTAGAGATATACAAAAGAAGTTATCGAGGAAAAATCCCAGAAATTTGGAACAAGCTGAATTCAGAAAGCCTCAGAGACGAACATCCTCATTGGAAAGATTGTAGAAGATTATTACAGAAAGAAATGAAGAAACAACATTAACGATACATCCATATTAATTTAACACTACTATTTATTTAAATCATTTCATTCAACTGTAAAAGGTTATAACTTGTCTCCCACCTGTAACAGTTTGTATTACCGTAAAAAAATATCAATTTACTCCTATGATTTAGTGTAGGTAATGTATATAAATACCACATCCAATAATGTTGTCTTAGATCCTACACACTCCACGTCCACAATATTAGTAGGTTGTAGTTGACAGTGAGCACCAACTACACATTCCATGGACCAGACAGGTCAATCTCAAGCTACTATTGTACAAGAACACCAACAGACAGTGCAGGCATGGATATTAGGTGTGGGGAGGTAGTCTATAGCGGGGCCACTCCACAAGAGTAATGGAAGTACTTTAGCAGCCATTTTACTACCAACATACTACTTCATGTCATGCAGCAGTCACATGACAACAGGAGTCACATGACAGCAGCAGTCACATGACATGCAGCAGTCACATGACATCACCAGTCACATGACATCAGGAGTATATTGATCAAATCTCATCTGTTCATGGAAATATCTTGCTGGTCACCATGTCTACATGGATGTGATATAATTATTATTCAGCACCTCTGATCCACAAGGGCTGGATGACTGCACACATACGCCTGTTATGTCTATGTAATCTATGTAATATTAGTTTATATATGCACCAGCAACAACTACATATTCTGTGGACCAGACCGGTCAATCTCAAGCTACTATAATACAAGTATAATAATTATTATTCAGCACCTCCGATCCACAAGGGCTGGATGACTGCACACATACGCCTGTTGTATACTAATACCTCGTGGTCCACATGTGACCAAACTAGAATTATGTACATCACATAATTAGAATATGTAACATCACAAAATATTAATGACCTTTACAATAACATACTGGTACAATGCAATGTAATCTTGTATTTCTACATGCATGCACTGATTAAAGCCCACATAAGATCCTGAGCTGTGATTATCCACATGTGTGTATGTCAAATACTTTCATTAAGTTACATTATCATACTAGCTATCATATAAAAATACCTACATTCACTCCATGCAATATTAATTTGTGTGTAGTCAACACACATGGCTATTATTATTAAATAGAGTTAGTACATGAAACCTTGACTGGACCACTAACAACCTCCATCATGTATCACGTGGACACTACAGAGGCCGTGATGACCATCACCCTCCATCAGTCAATGTTCCAAGGTTTGATGGGGAAGTTGGAAACCTCTTGTAGCTTCACCTTCCTCACCTGCTGGTAGACACACACTGGACAACCAGCGGAGTACGAGGAACACTTCTGGTACATGTCCGTGAGGGCCGAGGAGTGGGTGAGGTTCGGGTGGGGGAGGTCCTTCCTCATCCGGTTGTCAAACTCTCCCAACACACTCAACAGCTGTCGAGTGGTGTAGGTGTGGCCACAAGTGAAGGGGACTATGCCACCAACCTTGATATAATGGAAGAGTATGACACTGTATGTGTGTGTGTGTGTGTGTGTGTGTGTGTGTGTGTGTATATGTGTGTGTGTGTGTGTGTGTGTGTGTGTGTGTGTGTGTGTGTGTGTGTGTGTGTGTGTGTGTGCGCGTGCAAAATGCTCCTCACAACATGCACCTCACTACATGCACCACACAACATGCACCTCACAACATGCACCTCACAACATGCACCTCACAACATGCATCTCACAACATGCACCACACAACATGCACCTCTCAACATACATCTCACAACATGCATCTCACAACATGCATCTCACAACATGCACCTCACAACGTACATCACTCTTCTCTCCGAACTGGGTCAGGATGGACTGATCGCTGATGGTGATGGACTTGGGACTTTTGGTGAGATCCTTTGACAGGTTGTGACGCAGTGTGGTCCACATCCTCTCCACGTTCCTCCCGGACACAGACTCCCTCTTGTCACCCACCACACTAGCACTTCTGGAGGGAGCCGTGGGGCTGGATCCATGAGGGGCATCCCCGGGTACAAGGGACTGTCCCTTTTTAGTCTTACTCATGATGTGCTGAGCTACCAGCATTTGAAACTTGAGAGAGAAGCTCTTCCCTTCAGAACAGCTACAAGCGATTCAACATGGAACGCACATCAAATGATTTACTTGATCTGAAAAGTCCGTAGGAATTTTGCTAGTACAAATGTTGCTGTCATAATGGTTATAGTGGACTATATTGACTTGTATTATGTACAATCACACACACACACACACACACACACACACACACACACACACACACACACACACACACACACACACACACACCTGGACAAAACATCAAAGATAGGCTTTGCAATCAGAGGAATATGAATCGTCAACATTGACTCGAGAATGTCGTAAGACAACTCATACTTGTGCCAGTGGACAACAGCCTGTGTGTGTGTGTGTGTGTGTGTGTGTGTGTGTGTGTGTGTGTGAGTGCGTGTGTGTGTGTGTGTGTTGTGTGTGTGTGTGTGTGTGTGTGTGTGTGTGTGTGTGTGTGTGCGTGCGTGTGTGTGTGTGTGTGTGCGTGTGTGTGTTGAAAGAGATATTGAGTCACAAGATAAATGAACAGATAGTGGAAGCACACAGACAGACCGCTGCTTACCGACTTGACCAGTACAGTGGCACAGTGGAGAGATTCCAGAGTGTCAAAATTGATAGTTTCTCTGAAGAAATTCCTGTAGCAGAGAGAGATGATACATCATTGCTACATTATTCAATGATGGATATCGTATACCACAGTCAGGTTAGTGGTAGCTGGTAGGTGCTGTGTGACTTACACCACAGTCAGGTTAGTGGTAGCTGGTAGGTGCTGTGTGACTTACACCACAGTCAGGTTAGTGGTAGCTGGTAGGTGCTGTATGACTCATACCACAGTCAGGTTAGTGGTAGCTGGTAGGTGCTGTGTGACTTACACCACAGTCAGGTTAGTGGTAGCTAGTAGGTGCTGTGTGACTTACACCACAGTCAGGTTAGTGGTAGCTGGTAGGTGCTGTGTGACTTACACCACAGTCAGGTTAGTGGTAGGTGGTAGGTGCTGTGTGACTTACACCACAGTCGGGTTAGTGGTAGCTGGTAGGTGCTGTGTGACTTACACCACAGTCAGGTTAGTGGTAGCTGGTAGGTGCTGTGTGACTTATACCACAGTCAGGTTAGTGGTAGGTGGTAGGTGCTGTGTGACTTACACCACAGTCAGGTTAGTGGTAGCTGGTAGGTGCTGTGTGACTCATACCACAGTCAGGTTAGTGGTAGCTGGTAGGTGCTGTGTGACTTACACCACAGTCAGGTTAGTGGTAGCTGGTAGGTGCTGTGTGACTTACACCACAGTCAGGTTAGTGGTAGCTGGTAGGTGCTGTGTGACTTACACCACAGTCAGGTTAGTGGTAGGTGGTAGGTGCTGTGTGACTTACACCACAGTCAGGTTAGTGGTAGCTGGTAGGTGCTGTGTGACTTACACCACAGTCAGGTTAGTGGTAGCTGGTAGGTGCTGTGTGACTTACGAGAATATTCTCTTTGTCAATATTGAGTATTCCATCACATCACCTCCAGCTGGTAGGCTTCTGAAACCAAACTCAAGAGCCTAAAGTGGAAGTGGAAATCAGAATCATTCAACACTATGCAGTAGACACACACACATGCAAACACACACATACACACATGCGCGCACATGCCTCCTTACACTTCCCCACACCTCTCCCACACCTCTTCTACACCTCCCCACACCTCCCCACACCTCCCCACACCACACACACAACACACACCTCCTCACACACACACACCTCCCCACACCTCCCCACACCTCCTCCACACCTCACCTGGGGCCACTGCTTGTCCATTTCATAAAACTTGGACAACGTTTCCCAATCCTCGCAGTCGTAGCAACACTGGAGTAGGGGGCCATTTCTATAGTAACCATGAAGTTTTGTCATGGCAACCACTAGCGCTTCTTTGTTATAAAGAACATTATGGAGTCCTGAGGATGGGAAATAGTGATCAGTGTGTGTGTGTGTGTGTGTGTGTGTGTGTGTATGTGTGTGTGTGTGTGTGTGTGTGTGTGTGTGTGTGTGTGTGTGTGTGTGTGTTGTGTGTGTGTGTGTGTTTGTGTGTGTGTGTGTGTTGTATATAGCATGAATGTTCACAGACATACCTACAGCCTTCAGATCGGGGAGATCCCATTCCATTTCTATTGCATTATCTATGGACTCCTCCTCCTTCTTATCATCAGCTGTCATTGGCGGAGAAGTGCTCTTACGATGGAGGAGGAACTTCCTCGCAACTGCAGGTGAGAACACCCGGGCCAAAGTCCCTCCCCTGAATTCCCCACTGAATGCTGAGGGGTCAGTTGAAGCCAGCTGCAGACACTTGGATACATCCAGTCCAAGCTGTATAGAGGGTGGACCATGGTCAGTACAATAGTGGAGTAATAGTGAAGAATATACTGTACAGGATTTGACTGGAGTGTTGAGTATATGTAACAGTGTGTGTGTGTGTGTGTGTGTGTGTGTGTGTGTGTGTGTGTGTGTGTGTGTGTGTGTGTTTTGAGTGTGTGTGTGTGTGTGTGTGTGTGTGTGTGTGTGTGTGTGTGTGTGTGTGTGTGTGTGTGTGTGTGTGTGTGTGTGTGTGTGTGTGTGTGTGTGCATTTTGAGTGTGTGTGTGTGTACCTGTGTGTGTACAAGTACACAACATAGATTCCATCAAGCACACAGGATGTGATGTAACAAGGCATGCACACAAAGAACACAGTCAGAGGATCACCTGTCCACTGTCCGCCCGCCCCCACACCCACAGCTGTCCAGTGATATCGAGAGCACACGAGAACTCATTCCCACAAGCGATCGAGGTGACCTTGTTCCTCAGTTTGGGGATCTTCCTGAAGTAAGCCTGTTCTTGTACACTTTGCTGGCCAAGCTGACCGTGGACATTGGTGCCCCACGAGTAAACCCCTCCTGACTTTGTCATCAATAGAGAGTGGGTGGAACCAGAAGATATCTGGTGGATGAAAGCGTGGAATGGGCTCAAGTTTACTATTCAAACATATCACATCGCACCAAACCCCATGTCCATACTCACAATCACCTACACCCACACTCACATACCCACACTCACACACACACACACACACACACACACACACACACACACACACACATGCACACAAACACACCTGTATCACTTCTCCAGTGATGTCTGTTTCTGGTAATGCCATGGGAACAAGAAAGTCTCCCGAAGATAAGGGAGAACTATCACCATAGCGACTACTTTTAAATTGAAAGAATGTCTTTGGCACATGATCCTACAATAAAACAACCAACAATGATGGGGAGATCTCAATATGTGGGTAGATTATAGAGGTTCACTCAATACAGTCTACAATGATGGGGAGATCTCAACAAGTGGGTAGATTATAGAGGTCCACTCAGTACAGTTTACAATGATGGGGAGATCTCAACATGTGGGTAGATTATAGAGGTTCACTCAGTACAGCCTACAATGATGGGGAGATCTCAACATGTGGGTAGATTATAGAGGTTCACTCAGTACAGTTACAATGATGAGGAGATCTCAACATGTGGGTAGATTATAGAGGTTTGAGAAAAATCCAATCTCCACACACCCAATCCACACACCCAATCCACACACCTAATCCACACACCCAATCCACACACCTAATCCACACACCCAATCCACACACCCAATCCACACACCCAATCCACACACCCAATCCACACACCCAATCCACCACACACCCAATCCACACAACCAATCCACACACCCAATCCACACACCCAATCCACACACCCAATCCACACACCCAATCCACACACCCAATCCACCACACACCCAATCCACACAACCAATCTCCACTCCCAATCCACCACACACCCAATCCACACACCCAATCCACACACCCAATCCACACACCCGATCCACACACCTAATCCACACACCCAATCCACCACACACCCAATCCACACAACCAATCTCCACTCCCAATCCACCACACACCCAATCCACACACCCAATCCACACACCCAATCCACACACCCAATCTCCACACCCAATCCACACACCCAATCCACCACACACCCAATCCACACAACCAATCTCCACTCCCAATCCACCACACACCCAATCCACACACCCAATCCACACACCCAATCCACACACCCAATCCACACACCCAATCCACACACCCGATCCACACACCCGATCCACACACCCAATCCACACACCCAATCCACACACCCAATCCACACACCCAATCCACACACCCAATCTCCACACCCAATCCACACACCCAATCCACCACACACCCAATCCACACAACCAATCTCCACTCCCAATCCACCACACACCCAATCCACACACCCAATCCACACACCCAATCCACACACCCGATCCACACACCCGATCCACACACCTAATCCACACACCCAATCCACACACCCAATCCACACACACAATCCACACACCTAATCCACACACCCAATCCACACACCCAATCCACACACCCAATCCACACACCCAATCCACACACCCAATCCACACACCCAATCCACACACCCAATCCACACACCCAATCCACACACCCAATCTCCACACCCAATCCACACACCCAATCCACCACACACCCAATCCACACAACCAATCTCCACTCCCAATCCACCACACACCCAATCCACACACCCAATCCACACACCCAATCCACACACACAATCCACACACCCGATCCACACACCTAATCCACACACCCGATCCACACACCCAATCCACACACCCAATCCACACACCCAATCCACACACCCAATCCCCACACCTTATCCACACCCCCAACCCACACACCCTATCCACACTCGATACACCAACCTCTCCAAAGAAGTTTTTCCCAAATACAAAAATGAGCCCACTTTTGGTGGCAGCCATTGTGTGATGAGCTCCACAGGATATCAGGTGTACGGTGTAGCTGGTCAGGGACTGTACTATGGTGGGTTCTGTGCGAGTCACATGATCCCTGTGACCCAGCTGCCCATTGGAGCCTACATACATAGACGCATACAAGTATACAAAGATATACAAAAATATACAAAATTATACTAAAATGTACAAGGTTATACAAAGCACAGCATGTACAACAGTATATGTACATAATACATGTACAGCAAAATACAGTTAAATTATTTGAATAATTCTCATTAATCCACCACAATTCATTTCCAATTGATATGGTAGATTAATGAGTTGAAGGATTAACTGGATACTCATCATGGTTTGTGGATTATATTAAATTGTGGCAGATTAAAAGGTTTGGTGGATAAAGCGGTGACAGATTAACAAGAATTCACTGTAGTGTGAAAAGATTTACTAGGTTTATATTACATGTGCAATACATGAATTATATGAGGTTTACTGGGTATATAAGCTCAGTTATATGAAGTTCCACTATTAATTACTTCTACATGGAGGGATACAGACATTTATTATAATATATTAAATTCAGATTGAATATTTTGTAAGATTAAATTGAATTGCAGTTGTTATCTGTTTGACTACACTAGTATACAAGAATATGCAAAGTTATACTAGAATACACATCTTCCAGTAATGTCAACTCACTACTCCCAAATGTGAGGACCTTCCCTTCAAGGGATACCACAGCACTATGACGATTCCCGCCGGAAACCATGACAACATTGTGGGGATCGAGCAATGTCACATGAGTGGGTGTGGTCTTGTCCTCATGTCGATGGCCCAAACCTAGTTGACCATGCTCGTTGTGACCCCACCCCCAGACTCTGTTGAGGGTACAACCAATGGAATAGCATCACAGGTAGACACACATACACACGCACACATGCACACACACACACACACGCACACACACACACACACACACACAACACACACACACACACACACACACACACACACACACACTTGGTGTCTTCAGCAATGGCCAGGCAGTGACCATGTCCGGAGGTGATTTGCACGATGTTCTTCCCGACCAAAGAAGACACAAGAACAGGTTGGTAGCGCGAGAGTGTGTCCCCATGTCCAAGCTGGAATCGGAAATTGGAATGATGATCAAAAAAATTCGGACTCAAAACAGCAACTAACACACAACTTCACCTGGCCATATTGGTTGTTACCCCATGAATAAACCTAAATAATGACATTTAAATACAAGTAATTGAAATCAATTAATTTTTAATTAATAGTATCAATCCATTGATAGATCAAAAGTAGGTACCTACCCCTTGATGTGACAATATGATGGTATGCTGAGCTCCACATGACACTGACGTCACCTGAACACTGATCATAATTGGATTTATAATGATGAGAAATTAATTAATTTGGATTAAAAATGTACCGATCTCACATTTGTATACCAACACACAGTAATGAGGCAAGGTGTAATGTGAGGCTTCATACTGGTATTGAATATGATTGGATTAATACTTGTAAACACACACTGCAACCAGTAATCACAATGCTGATATACTATTGTGTATGTAGCGGTGAATTAATACATAAACATACCCTAATGAACTCAGTATGTTGACCTGCACTGGTGTGCACTGGGACCCACTGAACTCCATCTCCTCATGACCAAGTCTAAATGGGGGCACAGCTGTTGAGTGGGCGTGTCATTTCGCATGCGTACATGATATTTTACATGTGGGCGTGGCATGCAGGAGGATGTGTCAATACAGGTACTTTTGATTCTGTGTTTTTATGTTGGGTGCGTCCAACTGGTGGGTGTGTCCCAATAGTGGGTGTGCCCTCTGTAGTGGGTGTGTCCAAATAGTGGGTGTGCCCTTTGTAGTGGGTGTGTCCTCATAGTAGGTGTGTCCCAATAGTGGGTGTGCCCTTTGTAGTGTGTGTGTCCCTATAGTGAGTGTGTCACGATTTGTACATGACTCACTTTCCATGGCTCCGCCCACCCCAGGTGAACAGCTCTCCACTTTCCTTCCCCACTAGCCCAGCATGGTCCATTCCACAGGACAGCAGACAGGGACCATGGGAGACGCTGATGGAGGACTACAGCGGTTGAAGAGGGGGAGGGAGGGAGGGTAGTGGGAGTGAGGGAGGGTAGTGGGAGTGAGGGAGGGTAGTAGGAGTGAGTGAGGATAGTGGGAGTGAGGGGGGTAGTGGGAGTGAGGGAGGGTAGTGGGAGTGAGTGAGGATAGTGGGAGTGAGGGAGGATAATGGGAGTGAGGGAGGGTAGTGGGAGTGAGGGAGGATAGTGGGAGTGAGTGAGGGTATTGGGAGTGAGTGAGGGTAGTGGGAGTGAGGGAGTGAGGAGGATATTGGGAGTGAGGGAGGATGTAATTCCTGGTTGCATTACCTTCTGATTTTGAAGTTGGAATGGGTCCTGTTTCCTCCGGTACTTGACATAGACCAGTACACAGAGAAACAACTCAAGGAGAACTTCAGCTTGTATTGTGGGCTCTTCTGAGACGGTACTGAGGTTACTGACAATCGACATCAACGACCCGGTGGATCCACTCCTGACCAGAGAGAGATGGAGAGATAGTTAGTACAGTCTACAATGATGGGGAGATCTCAACATGTGGGTAGATTATAGAGGTTCACTCAGTACAGTCTACAATGGTGGGGAGATCTCAACATGTGGGTGGATTGTAGAGGTTCATTCAGTACAGTCTACAATGATGGGGAGATCTCAACATGTGGGTAGATTATAGAGGTTCATTCAGTACAGTCTACAATGATGGGGAGATCTCAACATGTGGGTAGATTATAGAGGTTCACTCAGTACAGTCTACAGTGATGGGGAGATCTCAACATGTGGGTAGATTATAGAGGTTCACTCAGTACAGTCTACAATGATGGGGAGATCTCAACATGTGGGTAGATTATAGAGGTTCACTCAGTACAGTCTACAATGATGGGGAGATCTCAACATGTGGGTAGATTATAGAGGTTCACTTAGTACAGTCTACAATGATGGGGAAATCAACATGTGGGTAGATTATAGAGGTTCACTTAGTACAGTCTACAATGATGGGAAAATCACACCATACCTTTGTCTTGGCTGAGCAAGCCCCTTATGGAGGAGGGGCTTAATAGTGGAGTGGGAGGGGTCCAGTAGCTCTGCTAGCTCTAGTAACAGGTCCAGACTGAGCGTGGGGAGTACCTCTCTCAAGTGTCCCTCTAATCCGAGTATTATGGAAGGCTGTGTGGTTGGGAGGAGAGAGAGTGGTGAACAGTGTGTGTGTGTGTGTGTGTGTGTGTGTGTGTGTGTGTGTGTGTGTGTGTGTGTGTGTGTGTGTGTGTGTGTGTGTGTGTGTGTGTGTGTGTGTGTGTGTGTGTGTGTGTGTGTGTGTGTGTGTGTGTGTGTGTGTGTGTGTGTGTGTGTGTGTGTGTGTGTGTGTGTGTGTGTGTGTGTGTGTGTGTGTGTGTGTGTGTGTGTGTGTGTGTGTGTGTGTGTGCCTGTGTGCATACGTGTGCGTGTGTGTACGTGTGTGTGTGTGTGTGTGTGTGTGTGTGTGTGTGTGTGTGTGTGTGTGTGTGTGTGTGTGTGTGTGTGTTCGTGTACATACATACTTTCAATCGAAGAACTTTGATCAACTTCTTGGTGGGCATCATTTGGAGATAGAGTCCCTTGGCAACTGAGCTCAGAATACTCACATATTGACTAGTTGTGAGGGAGCTTGACAGCTGATTTGCTGTTGCCAGGCAACCAGAATTCAGCACCAATGATAATGCATCTCCAACTAATCCTTTTGCCTGTCAAAACATAATGTTATAATGTACATACAGTACATATAGTACATACAATACACAGTACATACAGTACATACAGTACATACAGTACACACAGTACACACAATACATACAGTACATACAGTACATACAATACACAGTACATCCAGTACACACTGTACACACAGTACATACAGTACACACAGTACACACAGTACATACAGTACATATGTACAGTACATACAGTACAGTACATACAGTACTCACAGTACACACTGTACACACAGTACATACAGTACACACAGTACACACAGTACACACAGTACACACAGTACACACAGTACACACAATACACACAGTACACACAGTACACACAGTATACACAGTACATACAGTACACACAGTACATACAGTACACACAGTACACACTGTACACACAGTACATACAGTACACACAGTACACACAGTGCATACCTTGGCATACTCCATCATCTCATCCACAAGCCCGTAAGAGAGGAATGTTTTCAAAACTACTTCAGTTTCCAAATGGAAATCATCGATAAGACGCTGCCTGCAATCAAGAAGGCTACTTGAATGTCATCAACCTTCCATACAATCACACACACACACACACACACACACACACACACACACACACACACACACACACATACACACACACACACACACACATACACACACACACACATACGCACGCACGCACGCACGCACGCACGCACGCACACACACACACACACACACACACACACACACACACACACACACACACACACACACACACAGAACCTCATTCGTTCCAAATTCTTTATCTTTTCAAGGTCTCCTCGACAGACCAACACCTCAAAGAGACAAACCAGACAAGTGTACACAGATTGAATCACACACATATGCATGCATGCACGCATGCACACTGTCACCAATGATGTCTAGCCACACACAGCATGGGGCATTGAAGGGTGCACCCACACAATCAGTGAGTCAATTGTACTTTGTACAGGAGATCACAATGGAACAGTCAGCTGTAAGCTCCCTGGGTAGATGTGACACGCAGCATCTACCAGAGACCACGTCAGCTGACCCCTCCATCAGTACATCAAGGTCTTCCAGTGAGTTTCATTGAAACTCCCCAAGCACCTTCCGACCCCATGTCTTGTGGTACAGGGTTCATTATGGTTGCCATAGTTACCTGGTGGATATAGCAGTACAATAGTACTTTGTACAGCCACTTCCTGTCAGAGCGGGCCCTCTTGCTGTAGTCCTCCAATACCTGATTGGATGACGGTCATGTGATTCTCACATGATGAAATCAAATTAATAGACTAGACTCACATGATCGATGTATGTCAAAGTCTCCTCGTAGCACTGTTTCCGTAGCAACCCTTCAATGACATCCTTGGTATCACACTACATATTGAGACAACGAGCACATCAACACTAGCCCCACCCCCAACCCTAACCCTCCAAGGAGAGAATTTCTAGCAACACTAGCCTCACCCCTAACCCTAACCCTTGAAGGAGAAAATCTGGCAGAACACGTAGCAATTGTGAATGAATTTATGAAATGTTTCAACCTCGAGGTCTTTGTCAGTCCCCTAATGACTGTAGCTGAGAGCCCATCAACATTGTTGCTGTTGTTACAGTGGCAATTATCACTTTCCAAGAAATTGAAAATTTGCACAAGGCTTGCATAATGGTGTCAGCAAAAAGGACTACAAAGTCAGTGAACAGAGACCAAACCACAGAACTTGATGGGGCAACAAAGTAATATGAAAATTGAGAAAGAAATTGGAATATACGCACTTTATAGCAGTGAATACACATTGCTTGTGGGGAACGAACGCTCACCATAGACCTCCAGACCACTCACCATGGAATGGAGGTAGACCACTCACCATGGAATGAAGGTAGACCTCCAGACCACTCACTATGGAATGGACGTAGACCTCCAGACCACTCACCATGGAATGGACGTAGACCTCCAGACCACTCACCATGGAATGGAGGTAGACCACTCACCATGGAATGGAGGTAGACCTCCAGACCACTCACCATGGGATGGAGGTAGACCTCCAGACCACTCACCATGGAATGGAGGTAGACCTCCAGACCACTCACCATGGGATGGAGGTAGACCTCCAGACCACTCACCATGGGATGGAGGTAGACCTCCAGACCACTCACCATGGAATGGAGGTAGACCTCCAGACCACTCACCATGGAATGGAGGTAGACTTCTAGAGCCTCTTGGTAGTGTCCCTCTTCGAGCTTCTTCTCAGCAACGATCTTGTACAGCTCATGGACATCCAAGTCATAAAGAATGGCAATGTCATTGGCCGCCACCAGTCCTGATGGAGTCAAGGCATGGTTGATGAACAGGGACTCCGCAGAGCATCTGAGGGACATCAAGGTTGGATAAGGAGTAATAGTGGGAGCATGGCATACACACACACACACACACACACAGACACACACACACACACAGACACACACACACACACACACACACACACACACACACAGACACAGACACACACACAGACACAGACACACACACACACACACACAGACACACACACACAGACACAGACACACACACACACACACACACACACACACACACACACACACACACACACACAGACACACACACACACACAGACACACACACACACACACACACACACACACACACACACACAGACACACACACACACACAGACACACACACACACACAGACACACACACACACAGACACACACACACACACAGACACACACACACACACCTCTGTCTCAGGTGGTACACTCCCTTGTGAGTCACGAGGACACACCCATCTAGCTGAGTGACAGGCATGTTGAATTCCTCTGCGAGTTCCTCATTCCAGTTACTAGCAATAGGGTAAAACCCTTTAATTATGTTGTCAGTGGAGAAGGTTTGGGTCATCAAGATGGTCCTCTCCATCTTGTCCTGACCGAGCTGTGAGGGGGGTTCACTCCCCGTCTTGGACCTCCTCTCGGACAGCACCTTCAGACTGAACTGCATCAGAAGTGAGAGACAACAGTGTGAACAGTGTGTACTGGTAACCTTGTATAACTCAGTAAATGCATGTTATTAGTATATTCAGAAAAATATCAATATCCTATATGCCTATTCAGTATATTCAGAATATCCTCGATAGCCAGACATACATACATATGTACATAGAGTGAATACTTGTTAATCCGCCGCAATTCACTTTCAAAGAATACGGTGGATTAATGAGTTTGGCAGATGAAGTGGTGGTGGGTTAGATTAAGATTAACGAGAATTCACTGTACATACACAACATATCCACTGACAAACAAATCCTTCATTCTGTTTGGTATATATTACAGTATATAACTCAGGATACTCAACAGTGTATACACAATTACCTCAAATGACACAATACACACTTGTATACCTCAGCCTCCTCTTGTATAACTCAGTATACCCACCTCTTCCTCCTCGTCGTTGTGACACAGCACAAATAGCAATCTCTGAACCACGATGACGTCGGTGGTGAAGGGAGGAATGTTGTAGGCGTAGAGCGAACACATCATGTGGAGATCTGAGGTGTAGATCTACTAAACAGAGAGAGGGGATGGTGTAAACAACAATAACAACAACAAAAACAACAAAAACAACAACAACGTACTTCCATTACGTGGGTCTGAAGATTGTGAACTCCCAGGCGATTCTCGTTCAGTTTCCACTTCAAAACTGTCAAACGATATAGATCTCCAAACTGGGAACAGAAACAAAACCATTAACTACATGCGTTGTAACCTTCCTCTGAAAGAAACGGTGAAATAGCTCCAAATGTACACACATACTGGTACATAGTGGGAAAACGTACTCTCCTATGTATGTCTTCATGTGGTGATACCAAATACTTCATGTCCATACAGACACCAATATGTACACACACTCACATACACTAACAAACACAGACAGGCAGACACAAAGACAAACACAGACAAGCAGACACATAGACAAACACAGACCAAACACAGACAGGCAGACACATGGACAAACACAGACCAAACACAGACAGGCAGACACATGGACAAACACAGACCAAACACAGACAGGCAGACACATGGACAAACACAGACAGGCAGACACAGACCTTCAACTTGAATGGGGTGAACTGCTGAGAGTCGTCTTGAGGTTTGTTAGCAATGCTGCGGACACTGGGATAGTCAAATCTGATTGGACCAGGATCCCCACCTGTGCGCCGAGTTGAGGGTGAACCACCCCCACGTACCAGCTCATCCAGCTGCAGAGCCCACCAATGGAATCCTCGAAGACAGATCTAAATTCAGAATGGGGAAGCAGACAAGACAAGAATTAAACAAGTAATTTAAGTTAAGAAAAATCGTAAATTATAAATAATAAATATAAATTACAATATAAATTCACTGTCGCAGTTATGTGTAGGAATGCATATAATGCACAACACACACACACCACACACACACACGTGCACATACACACATACATGCGCGCACACACGTACACACACGCGCACACGTACACACACGCACACACACACGTACACACACACACACACACACGCACACACATATACACACACACACACACACACACACACACACACACACACACACACACACACCACAATAAAGGTTGCCTCATTCTTGTCACGCAATATTTGCAAAGAATCAATACATTCTCCAAATATGGCAATTTGTTTTTCACTTTTGGATATCAAATCAAACAAAACCAATTCTCCTTTCTAAACAATGCAAAAACAAACAAAAGTAAACAACAACAAAAATAATGAACAAACAATAGAACGTAATTCACCTCCGATCCAGTAATAATATAGTTGATGTGGTCAAGAGATTCCCACCACACCATACAAGTGGGAGGGGCTGTGGGCGGGACATAATGTTACTAAATATAGCACTTCACTATGACATAATCCACCCACCATATCTCTTAACAGGCTTTAAAATTTCAATGTCATCCATAGAGCCATACTGGATGGAAGGAGGATGACCCTGCAATTAAATAGCACAGTGAGTACTGGATGGAAGGAGGATGACCCTGTAATTAAATAGCACAGTGAGTACTGAATGGAAGGAGGATGACCCTGTAATTAAATAGCACAGTGAGTATTGGGTGGAAGGAGGATGACCCTGTAATTAAATAGCACAGTGAGTACTGGGTGGAAGGAGGATGACCCTGCAATTAAGTAGCACAGTGAGTAATATCAGCTGAATGTCCATTCCATGGTAACACTAGACGACAGGACCGCAAGGTGTATCGGATGTTATTAAGAGGGACAGGTTCATCTTTAAAGGTTCAAAACAGATAAAAAGTTTACAAACTGTAATAATTAGACCTTGAAACTTACATATTCGGTATGTCAGCGCCATGGCAACATGCCTAAAGTTGTGGGCACGTCACTCTGTGTACCATTTTCAACAAGTTAACAACTATAACTCACTAGCTCAACCCACTCAACCCACACACACACACATTAACTAAAATTTTTCAAATTAATCTGTATATTAGTAAGATACCCGAAGACGAGGAATAGAAATCTCACAAGCATACACTCGCCATCACTAGAGGAGCTATAGGCACTGGATACATGTACCAGCACACACTCACCATTACCAGAGGTGCTATAGGTACCAGATGTACATACTAGCACACTCTCACCATCACTAGAGGTGCTATAGGCACCAGATGTATGCTTCCATCCAAAGTAGCGCAAGCAAGCCACTCTCCGTTGGGACCGAGGACCATGTCCATCACTGTGTTCGGCCGGTCCTGAGGTGGGGTAGCGGGGACAGACGATGAGTGATTGCACAATACAGAATTGGTATTGCACAATACCTGGAACCACTGCAGTTGCTTCACTACTGGGTCCGACCCTTCTTCCTGTACTCGAATCACAAAGTAGTCTGTTGGAGAGGGAAGGCCAGGAGATTACTGGAGATTACTAGAGCAATCTCCGGATACCAAAGTGAGTTGGTTCACTGAAGCTTGTGGCACTAGAACTTAATCACTGAGGATGATCCCAAAGTTGGCTTACTGAACATTGCTGCTGTAGAATGTGTTTACTGATGTATGTTGTCCTGGAACATACGTATTACTGAAGCTTGTTTGTCAGCTAACATTGCACTCCTTTATTCATATGCACACACACACACACACACACACACACACACACACACACACACACACACACACACACACACCACACTCACACACACCACACTCACACACACACACACACACACACACACACACACACACACACACACACACACACACACACACACACACACACTCACTACTGCTCATGAAGAGTATTAAAATACAACATTGTGTGGTTTCATGAAAGACGGATCTTTCAATACAACAGGAACTTGTGTCCACAACAACTGGCATAGCTGTAGGAAAGAGAGATGTATGTGAGTCGTGCATGTGTGTGTGTATGTGTGTGTGTGTGTGTGTGTGTGTGTGTGTGTGTGTGTGTGTGTGTGTGTGTGTGTGTGTGTGTGTGTGTGTATTACAAATTGATGAATGAACACAGGATACCGCACAGATGAAAGCCAAACGCTCTATGCCTCCCGATCAATACACAAACAATCACAATGAATCAACGGGATGTTATTGAGATTCACGGAGCATTCAGGAATTCACTCAAAAAGCTTCCCCACAGTACCAGAGCTCTCTAACACACGATAACCACATCCTGTGGTCAAACAGGCTGTGAACAAACCCCTTCCGAGTGTTATTGAAACACTACATGCTAGGAAGGTGATGGTACATGTGCACATCACGTCTTCCAGATAGATGGCCACAGGGATAGGTCCCTGCATTGATAGGGTCACATTGGGAAATGAATTGAGATAGGCTTGAATGGACTAAGATAGGCTTGAATGACCACCACCAGTGGGGGTCATACATAAGTGGATTAGGGAGCGTGGTGAAGCCATAAGAGTGCAGTATCCATACACTAAGCACGACATATGACACACACTATACAGTGAACACACACTTACATGTATAAGTACATATAAATTGGCATGCATGCATATAAATACACATAGCTATGTACATACACACGTAGAACATACATGTACACACACACACACACACACACACACACACACACACACACACACACACACACACACACACACAGCACATACACACTGAAACACACACACATGTATACACACATAAACACAATTGTAAGTTTTTGTAACACACACATGCACATACATGTATACATGATCGATTCCAGCATAACTGCACATCAATGCAAATACAGAAAAACACATAAACATACACACACTGCAGTCTGATGTAGCATAAAGATCCAAATCGCTTAAATCTTTCTACATTTAATATCGGAGGACCAAATTCTGACTTTGCAAGACTAGTATACACATAAGCAAATACAGCATGTCACATACCATACACAGTGGTAGGGTGGTGGGGTAGTAGGCACCTATACAGTGGTAGGGCGGTGGGGTTACAGACAGCTATACAGTGGTAGGGTGGTGGGGTAGTAGGCAGATATACAGTGGTAGGGTGGTGGGGTAGTAGGCAGATATACAATGGTAGGGTGGTGGGGTTGTAGACAGCTATACAGTGGTAGGGTGGTGGGGTTACAGACAGCTATACAGTGGTAGGGTGGTGGGGTTACAGACAGCTATACAGTGGTAGGGCGGTGGGGTTACAGACAGCTATACAGTGGTAGGGCGGTGGGGTTACAGACAGCTATACAGTGGTAGGGTGGTGGGGTTGTAGACAGCTATACAGTGGTAGGGTGCTGGGGTAGTAGATCTAGCAACAACTGGACACGAATAACGCCATTGACCACATTATTATTATTATTATTATTATTATATGGATATAAAGTTTCAATGGAATACATTTCTGAGAGGTCCATAAGTACGTACACATATACGTACACACACACACACACACACACACACACACACACACACACACACACACACACACACACACACACACACACTCACAGGGCAAAAGATCCTTTTCTGCATCCAACGATACAGATGGTGGCCTATTGATCCTCAATCGGTGTATGTCTACATGGCTCGTTCCTGCAATTCCGAACAATTTAGCAATTTCAAACACGACGTCTCCTCCGGCTGCCATTTTGTATAGTGCTGTGTACACGTGACTGCCGAGATGTTGATGACGTCATACACTGGATTCGTTCATAAACACAGGACGAACGGGTCTGAGCCGACGAGAAAGGCACACGTACACCGAAGTGGTTGATCCCTGAGCAGGAAGGAACATGAACGAAGGTCTGTGCTTGCGATGTTCGCAATAATTTGGTGTCAGACTACCCGTTAGCTGTACTGTTTGACAGTTTGATGAACGGACATAAGACGGACACGACTAGGAAACAGGTCACCGTATAGCACTATGCGGTACGGGGTTCATTCCGTAATCGCGTCCTCTCTCCACCGGTATCCACGTCACTGGAGTTACCTATTTGATTCTCATTTGTATATTTTGTGCATTTTCTAGAATCCGGTAGCGGCTCTCGTACGTACAAGCCCGTACCGCAGGGCGACCCTCCCGCCTATGACCCTACGCCTCAGACGAACATACAAGAGTACCAACCAGCTACTGGAGGACACTCGGGTGGATTGAATGTCACTACGGTCACTGTACAGGTGTGTGTGTGTGTGTGTGTGTGTGTGTGTGTGTGTGTGTGTGTGTGTGTGTGTGTGTGTGTGTGTATTTGTGGTATATGGTTTGTGGTCATGATAACATGCATTCAGATACATGTGTGTGCTTGTTGATAAGGCAACATGGCATAATTCAAATCGCGATATAACTCCGGTGATGTGTGGGAATAGAGAGTTCACTATACTTCAAAATGTTAAGCTATCGAGGACAACTCCATTGCTCCACTGGTTGTGGTCACCCTGAGCTGGAACATTCATGAGAGGGAAATCAACCACTTTCCCATGAACTGTTTATTCACCAATGATTAGGATCACCACATTCTACATTGTGTGTGTGTGTGTGCACTCAATCATGTTTACTCATGACTTGTGGTCTGTAGTGTGTATATTGATTACAAATTGAGGAAGTGGGCTCATTATCGCCTTAGGATAGTATGGGCATCACCTTCATGTGTGCCAGACATTGTGAAAAAGACAAGTAACATGATAGTTTTCACTTTTTACCATCTGCTATAGCAGTGGAATTCCAACTGAGTGGTAGATTACATATTATGATAACAAGACCCTTTTCATCAATCTTTAAGCACCATGCACATACACGCAAGCACACACACACAGGTGGTCCTGTATTAGCTATAATGACCTCCTCAAAAATATTCACCTACAATGATTCGCCTGCCCATATGTCATATTTCATAAAGGATTATGGACACCAATCAAAACACAGCATTTCACATTCAAAATTATCACATCCTTTTGCGCGGGACATTCTTTTCTCGAAGTTCTCTACGCGAGATGAACGCCTCAAATCCAAAGTTGGATGAAAGCACTCCTGAGCTGACCGCAAAGTGATGTAAACTTTCTCTTAAACTGCAAAACAAAGAAATCCCCAAACAACGGTTTGTTTCTGCCTCGGTCGGTGTTCATCTCGTAGTGAACTTCGAGAAAAAATGTCCCGCACAAATGAATGCGATCATCCTTTATAAAGTGTGACATATGGACAGGCGGTCAATGGCCACAATACAGGACCAAAGGAGTTAATATTGCCCGAGGTACGAAGCGCCGAGGGTAGTATTAGCGCCTGAGGGCCTGTATTTCAACTATTGACCACCTGCCCATATGTTATATATTACATTATTGTACTTACAGTTATTTTGATGACAACAGAAATTGGAATTTTTGCTTTAGTTATAGTATGTAGCCAATTTGTAGATTTTAGTTATATTTAAAGTGCACCACTATTGAGGCATCCCTTCATGAGTGTCAGTGAAGCCAGGAGACGTGTGTGGTACACACCCAAGGTCGTGGCCTACTAGTACCAAGCTGTGTACAGTACACCCAGGTGGTGCAACTGATCACACCATGTGGGGTACTTCCAATGACTACTGACATGCACGCTTCATTAGATTCACTCTTGTGTGAGGTACCTTGTTATGAGGTGTGTGGTATCCAGCATGTAGTGTACTGATATGTACATACGTAGAGTACCTTGTTATGGTGACCCAAAATCTGCTGTACGTTTGTTCATCTTGTGTGACTTGACGACTACTTGTTTAACACTACCCGCATTTTACATGTGTGTGTGTGCATTATCAAGTTTTATTTGAAGGTACTTCAGCTACACACAGAGTTCAGTATATTCACACACACACGCACGCGCACAAAGTCTACTTAAATCATGGACTACTTCCTCCTTTTCGCTTCACAGCCTCTTTCTGTTCAAGGAGATATTGGACCCAAACCTAACAACTACGTCGCTTTCTCTGTGGTCAACATGCTGTGCTGCTGTCTGATATTGGGGATTGTAGCCCTTGTCCGGGGATTAGCTGTAAGTACATGTACAAACATACAAATGTGAAATGTGCCTCTGTAAATGTGCACACACAAATGAACACACACACACACACACACACACACACACACACACACACACACACACACACACACACACACACACACACACACACACACACACACACACACACTTGTTCACACACACACACACACACACACACACACACACACACACACACACACACTATACCAAGTACATACATGTCTACAGGTTGACTCACATTATACTGCTGGAAGATACGAAGAAGCTAAGAAAGCATCCAGGGAGGCCCGAGCCATCAACATAGCTGGTGTGGTCATTGGGTTCCTCGTGTGGCTTGCAGTGGTTATACTCAACGTAGTGAGGGCTGTTTCACTCCAGGGGACCACCACCACCCCGTGAGGACCTCTGAGGTCCAAAAGCAGATTATGCATCAATTTCGTTTGTCTAACCTCAAAACTTCACACACTCTAAGTTTTTACATTTACAATGCTATAACGTCATTTGTTGAATGCAATTAGTGTATATTATTGTTATGCACAAGACATTTATCATTTATTGATTCAATTAATGCACATATGAAAATGAGTAAATGCATAATATTTTCCCACGGTTTATATTGGTGGAGTTGTAGTCACTCGGTTAACAGACACAAGCCATAGTCTCATTTGACATCACACGCGTGTGGATATCTGCATTTGGCATCATACATGTGTGGATATCACAGGCCATGAGGTATTCCTGAGGGTGCTGGGCCTTTCAGAAAGCAACCCATGGTACGAACAACTCCTTGAGAATTGAGTGTGTGCTGGATTTGAACACTCACCACCATGTCCCCCCCCCCTTAGTGTTGCACACAACATAGATCAGCTCTCGGATCCAGGGTAGGGGCTGTAGCACATTCTGCATTTCAAAACAATTAGTATTGTGTTGCTTACCTTGTGGTGATACCGGCATAAGATACAATAATTAATATACTGAATAATACAATAATAGTAGATTTTACAATTCCAGACAACAATAAAATTTTTTTCAAAACATACAGAACAATTTAAACAGCCTCAATGTCAATCAAATCACCATGCACCTAGTGATGATTTAAAGCATGGTAGGATCTGGTGGTGGAGGTGGACGAAATCTGATTGCTCTGATTGTAGACCTCAAAAGACTGAAGGTTAGCCTTTGTCTAATCCAGAAAATTACCTTTTGGTAGGTAAGGCCTCTTTCTGCAGCAATTATAGCTACCATTTTTGGAAAAAATTGATGCAGATGGTCCCATTCCTCCTGTGGCAGAAAACACCAATGGTGTAAAGGTACCCCACTCAATCTCTCAAATGTTGAATCTCTTCTCCATGTTGCTTGTACACCGCTTTGATCTGTTTGCTCTGGTTGCATGTCGCAAGTGGGTTGAACACCCTCACATCTAAGAATGCATCCTGATGTGCATTTCAGAATCCAGTGCACTTTACGACAACTCTAGCCTCATTCTCCATGTTTGCACACCTGCCTCGAAGTACTTCTCCTGTGAGTGGTTGTAACAACGGTTCAGTCTCTACGTTTTGGGCAACCTTCTGCAGCAATTAATGAGGCGGTGACATCCATCTAATCTCATTGCGATGTCTAATCACTATGACCCCTTTGGAGCAGCCCAGGGCATGCTTGACTCCATTTTTATTACTGCAGGCACAAAGACTGGGCACCCCTGATGGTCGCCATGCAGCCACCTCAGAGCTATGGTGTCCCGAAACGAGCCCTTATGCAGGGCAAAACCATTTTCGTCAACATTCAACACTTTTATTTATTCAAATCATTTCATTCAACTGTAAAAGGTTATAACTTATCTCCCACCTGTAACAGTTTGTATAACCGTAAAAAAAATAAAGGATGGTATTCAACTATACGGATGATCCTTTTTGTTTTGCCAAGGATATCGTTTTTCTCACGTTTGCATTCACTTCCTTGTGCACTCCTTCTGTGTTTAACTGGTGTATTTCATTGTTATCATTCTTCACTTCTTTAGCTAGTCTATTCATTCCTCCATCAATCTCGACCTCATCTGCTTTCTCTTTTGTCCGAATTGATTTCTTGAGGGGTGCTGTTACTTTCATTGAAGATCTGTACATTTGATCTGCCACTTCTGATAACATCACAATTCCTAATACTCCAAGCCTTGTAGGCAGTGCAAACATCTTTCTTTCTACATCATTTGTGGCCTGTCGACCAGTAACTGTTAGAATCATATCATGCCTTACGACATCTTCAATTTGTTGTAGCATATAACTGATGGCTTTTGTCATTCTAGCTAGGTACAACCACTTGTTCTGCATGCTCCAAATAAACACTGAGTATGCAGCCTGTGGCTGGGTCACAGCAATTTCAACCAAAGATTGAAGTTCGTTCTTCCACTTTTCGACCTTAAGTTGAACGTATTTCTCCTTGAAGGATGGCGCCCCAAGTGGTGAGCCTAGATACTCTCTGCCATTTGGTGATCTCTGTGTCCTCAAAGGATTTTCTTGCATCCTCAAGATGGTCTTCCTTCACAAGAAGGCAAGTCTTTGTAGAATTTACATAATATCCAAATGCAGGGCCTCTTTGGACAATCACATTCTACCATCTTTGAAGTTGGTTTACATCCCCACCAGCATCCGAGTCGTCCGCAAACCATATTTATTCCGTTTCAGCTTCTCTTTGGATGGTGTTAATGAGTGGTAATGTGGCCACGGCATACATTGCCATGGGCAGTGGATCACCTTGGATACTGGCATAAGACGGTGCTTAGTGTTGTGGAAAGTACCCCACCTCTAGCCAGACTTGGCCACCCAGTACCGTTCAGTATGTCCCGTGTGAGGTGTTACACCCGGCAGTATGTGCTGCAGACACTCAGCTACCTCTCAAAGCAATGTAGAGTAACTGATCAACTTCTGAATACCGGGACTACAGGCTTGCAACAAGTACTACTATTTTGTAGCTCTTTTTCCTCTTCACATACTCAAAAAAAACTGGCTTGGAATGATCAATATGTATACACGAAGATACGAGTGTCTGAAACTAGATCAGTTTCTCAATACACATTATTCATTATTCATCCCCTCTTCCAAAATCTTTGCTGATCTTCCCGATCACTGAACCAGTGAATCCCCACCTCCCACTGTTCCCCTGCATGTCCATGATCAACACCCTGCAGGCTAGACCTGACACATTTGTTCTTCAGGAGAAGGAAATCATTATCTTGGAATTAACGGTGCCATGGAGCTCATCCACTAGCATTAATAATGCAAGAAACAGAAAGCAAGATAAAAATAGCTACCAATTCCTCGTATCTGATCTTATACTACCAAAGGATTCGAAGTGACTCTGTTGACATTGAAATTAGTTGCCTATACATAGATATATGGACCACTTTACCAACAAGGCCTATTCCACTCTCAAGACAGCTGTACCAGTCATCCTCCAAGGACCATTGATTGGTACTGGAAAATGCAGCAACAGCTACAATCTCAGGCAGTCACATGCACCAAGTTCAGAGCATTTTCTGTCACCCAGTGGTCTATCTGACCATCAGCATTGTTTTTTTGTCTCATTATCTCAATTTCCATAACTGTATTCACATATAACATTACTGTTATATGTGATTTATTATATGCTATGTCATTTAATGCACTCCCTTACCAGGGTTTCATTGCAGTTTCTATGCATGCACTTTATTTCTTTCCCCTGTGTCCTAGGCATGACTTCAATTTTTCATCACACCATAAATGATGTGGTTCTCCACAGATGCCATTAATTTGACCGTCGACATTGTGACGCGTGGCTCGTGCGTATATATGGCTTGTAGTCTAACTAGTTAGACTAATATGGCTTGCCAGGCCATATATGCGTGACGCGGGTACAGCGCACTCTGTGTATATTAGAACCCGAAGTTTATAATTCTAAAGTTCAATTCGAGGTTTAATTAAGATCAGGCGACGACTCTATCGAAGAATAAAGCTAAAGGGAGAAAATGAGCAAAGGTTCCATCCATGATTATAGTAGTCAGGATAGCACATAAAGTTTAGAAAGTCGCCTTCCGGTTTATCAGGGACTGAAATTACAAGTCCAAATTCTTCTTTTTGTGTAGATCTTGGCGACTCGACAACAAGCTCCCATTCTCCCTCGTATGAGCTTCTTCCTCAGAGCGAACCTCCCCCTTATGACCCTACGCCTCAGACGAACATGCAAGAGTACCAACCAGCTACTGGAGGCCACTCGGGTGGATTGAATGTCACTACGGTCACTGTACAGGTGTGTGTGTGTGTGTGTGTGTGTGTGTGTGTGTGTGTGTGTGTGTGTGTGGTGTGTGTGTGTGTGTGCGTGTGTGTGTGTGTGTGTGTGTGTGTGTGTGTGTGTGTGTGTGTGTGTGTGTGTGTGTGTGTAGTGTATGTATGTGTGGGTGGGTGGTGTGTGGGTGTGGGTGGGTGTGAGAGAGCACACTTAGCCATCTTAGATCATTTGCAATTGGAAGGAAGTTATACACAACTGTGGTTACTGTTATTAAATCATCCAGTTCTCAATGTAATTGAATCAAGACCGTTAAATTGATTGACATGGTACAGTGTTAGCACATCATTCTCCAACTTTTTGACCACACATCATTATTTAAATCAGGGATAAATGTGATATGTAGAACAACCAAAGCCTCCACTACAGGAAAGCAAATGACTTATAATGTCATTTGAAAATGCTATTCTGGCAAGGCAGGGGCAAAAAATATCTCCAATCTCTATGCTTCATTTACAATGGGCAGCAGTTTGCAAGTTTGCACCGAATTCTCTTTTCTTGACATCACCAATCTTCATTACAAGCTACCATTCTTCACTATTTTTTAAGGGGCTGCTTGCGTGTGTGCGCTGAAGCTCCACCGAACGTAAGACATCCAAGTAATTCAAATGTGGGAGCAGCAGCCTCACAAATCTTTTAACTCGAATTACTAGTTCCCACTGCTGGTCACACTTCTGTTCATTCTATTCATTGTCGCTGGCAATCTTTTGGATACTAGATAGATAGATAGATAGATAGATAGATAGATAGATAGATAGATGGATTTATTAATTTTGTCAGCCAGCAACACTGCATCCACTGTGGATTTTCATGCAGGTCCTGGAAAACATACATACAACACCTTCCATTTGTAATGTACATTTCCATTATGGAAAGAATCAGGGTTGGGTCCACAAATTTGCAAACCCAAAGAAGCATCTGATGCAACGGTTGAAAGTTCATTGAACAAATTGATTGTTATTTTTTTTATGTGAACATTCTTTGATCTCCCTTTGATCTTGTTAGGTTTGCATATTTGTGGACCCAACCCCGACTGCCTGCGGTTCGCAGGCAGCCCCTATATTAATTGTTTTCATCTCGACTTCCGGTATGTAACGCTCGACGGATTTATAGATAATAATTATTATAATATTATAAAATATATATAATATGTGTTCCTACGCGTAACAGCAACAATGAATTTATATTATAATTTATATTGCGTCAAATAAAGATGGCCGATTTCGAACGCCGACAATTAGAACTTGGGCTAGAATTCGTGCACTGTAGCTCCGCCGAACGTAGTAACTTCAGCGAAGGTTCTTCTGAACCTAAGAAATACGTTCAATTAATTCGAGTGCGGCGTTCGGCAGCCCCACGAGTTTTTGAACTCGAATTACTTGTTACTATGATAATGGACGTGTACATTACAAAATGGAAGGTGTTGTACATACATGATAGACCTCACAGATTTATAACAGAAACGTCTAGTAGGTACAGAGTTGGTTTAATGTTGTGTGGGCTTTGATCTTCTTCCAACACCTTCCCTTGTGCTGGCAGTGGGTGTAGAGAAAAAAATCTGTCATTGCCTGGATTAGAACCAGGGACCATCATTATGTACTGCTCTAGTCGGCCTCTTCAGCCAACAGCACTCCCCATGTAATTCTTCTCTCCCATTCTTGATCTTTGTGACGTTTCCCTCCAGTTCATCCTCTTAAGTCATGTGTTGGCAGCCATTCCCTCATGATTTTATTTCACCTTTTGAGGTATTATGCAATTTGAAGGCCCTTAGATTTCTTTCTTCCTCTCACCTTTAGAGTTTATAATAATATTATTGCAAATGGTTTATTTTAGTAGGAAGTTGCCTATAATTATTATCTAAAAGTATATATATTCCCCAAGGGCAATCTGCAAACACTGGGGTGATCCAGTCCACAGTCCATGGACTGGACTATGGACTATGTGACATACCACAGAGGTCACCAGATATTATAATGGTACATGTATATCCGGTCCTATGTTATACTGGTATGTTGAACCTTATGTGTATACATGAATGTTTGTAAAAATTCAAATCCAGCATAGGTCGATCCGCCCGGAGTATCAGTACTTTCTCAACACTTCCTACGTTACACTTGTGTGTGTATGCATCATTAGGTACACATTAGTGGGAGACTCTGTACACACACCACCAGATATTGTCCTCTGTACCCCAACATTCAGTTAAATCAGAGGCACAGTGAAATTCAGACTGTACAGTAAAACCCCCACAATCTGACAGGCACTGGTTCCCTGTATTTGGTGACGGATTATCAAGGCTACAATGCCCCTTTAACTGCTCTCTCTTCTCTTCACAGGCCTGTTCTCTGGAGGTAGAGAAAAAACCAAAACCAGAAAACTATATCGGTCTATCTGTTCTGAACACACTCTGCTGTTGTCCGATATTGGGCATTATAGGTCTCTATAAAGGCTATCAGGTATGTCATGAGATAGTGACGAGTCATACACATACTGTACGTGTGTGCATGCATATAAATATACACATGTATACACACACACACACACACACACACACACACACACACACACACACACACACACACACACACACACACACACACACACACACACACACACACACACACACACACACACACACACACACACACACACACACACACACACACACACACACACACACACATACACACACACACACACACACCACACACACACACACACACACACACAGTACACTTCTCATACACCCTATTTCTGCAGGTTAACAAGCTTTATAAAAATGGGAGGTACAGTGAAGCAAAGAGAGCGTCAAAGCAGGCCAGAGTCCTCAACACTACAGGGTTTGTGGTCGGTGTAGTGCTGGGGATCTTGATTGTTGTGATCAAAGTACTCTTGCATTTCTGCACAAATATCGATGGGGAGTGAAATCATGATAGTTCCATCCGACCGGAGGGTACGACTTACATCTTCGTCTGCGTACTCGTCTCACTCCAGATGGTACATTATTTTGTCCATACTGTTCATGACACTTGTGATAATGTGTGTACTATACACAATTGTCTTATTTTTGTACATATTATTATTATAATATTATTCTAGTGAACATAATATAATTATTGCAATTATTACATATAGGGTTGTAATTACTATAATACACATATGTGAGAATATGACATTGTTCACATGCAATGGTCTGATCATCAAATGTAGCATTTAAGAGGTACATTTAGAGCCTCCTCCCTCCAACCTGGTGACAATACATGTATCATAACAATGAATATCGTTAATTCACTGCAATTCAAAAAATATGTTGGATTAATGAGTTTTAGTGAATTAACACGGTATTCATAAATACTTGTATGTATTGGTACTGGGAAATTGTGGCAGTTCAAAAGGTTTGGTGGGTAAAGCAGTGGTGGATTGATGAGAATTCACTGCATACCCATAGTATCAATTAGTGCAGCTTCCTTGATGGCTGACCAGCATGGATGTAAAACTTGAGTCTTCAATATATCGCTATACAACCTGTAGTGTGATTCACTGACAGGGTCCACATGTACTATTACCTCCTCTAGTCCTAAAATGATTGAGTACTTACAGAAACTTAGTATTGAACATAATTATCATATTATGTCTGACTCAGTGTATCATACCAATATATATATATAAGGATAATAACTTATCGATTGGTTAGTGCGACCAACGATTGACATGCAGAAAAGGCAATATCGGTTCAAAACCCTGTAAGTACTTACAAATAAATAGTAATGCACATAATCATTATCATAGTATTATGTCAGTGTATCATACCAATATAAGGATAACTAATATTGCTGTTATTGAATAGCTATGTATATGCCTGGCCTCCCAGTGTCCATGTGACACATCATGACATAGCACAAATACTGATGCATGTACACCTCCTGGGGGTGCTACCACTAGATGTGTTCTATCACCATTCACTATGACCACCCCAGGGTCCATATGACACATAACAACACATGTACATATACTTTCAATGTACATTCTAATTGGCCAATATGCTGACGTCATCTATTTAGACTTCAAAAAAGCTTTCGACTCTATTCCCCACTCAGAACTGCTGTTCGAATTTTGGCATACGGGGATAACCGGTCCCCTTTGGTATTGGTTCCAGGACTACCTAAAAGACCACCTATACACTATGTGGAATTTGAGGGTGTCTCTTTCCCAAAACTCCCTGTTATTTCAGGTGTCCCATGAGGGAGCACACTCGGTCCTCTTTTGTTCATTATTTACATCAACAATCTCTCTAACTCCCCCAGATTTTCATTGCTATTTCTGTTTGCTGATGACTCCAAGTTAATCCCTAACTTATCAAATTTTAACAACCACCTTTTACAATCTGACATCGAAGCCCTTGTCCTTTAGTGCAACACCTGGAATCTTTCACTTAACCCTAACAAATGTGCCTGCATTCAATTTTCATTATCTCTGAACCACACAACACATGCACCTCCCATATACGCTATAAATGACAACACTATGCCTGTCACTTCACATCAACGTGACCTTGGAATTGATTATAGTTTGCAATAATCTATCACGGCACAAGCACGGCAAAACAATTTGCTCATCCGCCTACCAAGTTCTTAATCTCATAAGGAGATGTGCTCCTACAAGATCTTCACCAATTCAAGTGAACTAACCTACTGCTCACTCCTTTGGGATCCGCATTTAATTCAAGACATGCATCTAGCTCATAGCTTGAACAAGTACAGCAATGCGCAACTAAATTCATTTTACAAGATTTTACCAGCAATTACAAATACAGGCTAGTTGCACTGAAACTATTACCTCTGATGTACTGGCTGGAACTACTGGAGATCTTCTTTAAATTCTAATTAAATGCCTATGACACCCTCCTGATAACTTCAATATCCTGAACTACATTTCATTCAAATCATCACCTGCTCGTTTCTGATCTTTAAACAAATTACAATTCAATTACTAGCGCTGTAATACTACAAGGCACTTTCATTTCAACAGGATTGTAAGATTATGGAATAAACTCCCCTCAATTAACCTATCTCTTCCTTATAATAGTAACATTAAATAACTATGTCATTCTTTGTAATCAACAATTTTGTTGGACTCTTAGCTATTTAATGTATCCTAATTATCAAATTCTCATCCTTATATACACAGAGCCTCACACTACATTCACTTTGATTTTCCATACCATTATTCACAGTATATAACCCATCTAATCTCTATTCTTATCCTTCTAGAGCCTCACATTGCGTATACACTTTAATTTCCCATGCCATTATACTCACTTTATTCACTCTCTCTCTTTTTACCATCTGGCCTCATCACTAGTTGATGCAGGACCTTCAACCAATTATTATTCACCCCATCTCCTCATTCTTTACTACATCGCTCACTTTACCTCAACTATATCTTTGTTGGTTATAAAGCTCAAATAATAATGATAATAATAATAATAATATTGTTCTTCAGGAGAAGGACATCATCATCTTTGAATTAACGGTGCCATGGAACTCATCCACTAGCATTAATAATGCTAGAAACAGAAAGCAAGATAAAAATAGTTATCAGTTCCTCGCATCTGATCTTACGACAAAAGGATTAGAGGTGACTCTGCTGACCGTTGAAATCGGCTGCCTATAGGCCACTTTACCAACAAGGCCTATTCCACTCTCAAGACAGCTGTACCAGTCATCCCCCAAAGACCGTCAACTGGTACTGGAAAATGCAGCAAAAGCTACAATCTCGGGCAGCCACACCAACTTCAGAGCACATTCTGTCACTACCAACATGGTTTTCTGTCTCATGATCTCAATAATTATTTCTATAACTACATGCCCCATTGTGCTTTTATACTTTTTATGTGATTTATTATATACTATGTCATTTAATGCACTCCCTTGCCAGGGCTTTATTGCAGCTCCTACTGTATTTATTTTCCCCTGGGTCCTAGGCATAACCGTTTCATCACACCATTATATAACTTTGTGTTTAATTTGATTAAATGATTATGTGGTTCTCCCCCCAGCCCCAGCCCCCGTGGCAAACATAGAGTTATGTCTGGAGTACATGCATATACGACGCACAATTAGCTGTTGATCAGATGGCGATCCTATCACACTCCTGACCTCGATGATTGTAACTGCAAAACGGATTGTGACGCGTGGCTCGTGCGTATATATGGCTTGCCAGGCCATATATGCGTGACGCGTGTACAGCGCACTCTGTATATAAGAATCGAAGTTTAATTCTAAAATTCAATTCGAGGTTTAATTAAGATCAGGCGACGACTCTATTGAAGAATAGCTCTCTTAGTCCAAGGAGAAAATGAGCAAAGGTTCCATCCATGATTATAGTTATCAGCTAATCACATAAATAAATATAGTTTAGAAAGTCGCCTTCCAGTTTATCATTGACTAAAATATAAGTCCATATTCTTCTTGTTTGTGTAGATCTTGGCGACTCGACAACAAGCTCCCATTCTCCCTCGTATGAGCTTCTTCCTCAGAGCGAACCTCCCCCTTATGACGCTGTGCCTCAGACGAGCATGCAAGAGTACCAACCAGCTACTGGAGGACACTCGGGTGGATTGAATGTCACTACAGTCACTGTACAGGTGTGTGCGTGTGTGTGTTTGTGTGTGTGTGTGCGCACGCGTGTAGTGTGTGTGTGTGTGTGTGTGTGTGTGTGCGCGCGTGTAGTGTGTGTGTGTGTGTGTGTGTGTGTGTGTGTGTGTGTGTGAGCACGCTTAACCAACTTGGATCATTTGCACTTGGAGGGAAGTTCTAGTAATCTATACATAACTGTGGTTACCGTTATTAAATCATTCAGTTCTCAATATAATTGAATCTGAGGGATTCTGAGGAAACCGTTAAATTGATATGATATGGTCCAGTGTTAGTACATCATTCTTCAACTTTTTGAGCACACATCATTATTCAAATCAGGGAATAAATGTGATATATAGAACAACCAAAGCCTCCGGATCCAACACAGAAAAGCAACTGCATGACATATTATATAATGTCGTGTGAAAATGCTATCCTAGCAAGGCAGGGGCAAAAAATATCTCCATTGGCAATCTCGATGCTTCATTTACAATGGGCAGCAGTTTGCATGTTTTGCATAGGATTCTCTTTTCTTGACTTTGCCAATCTTTATTACAAGCTACCATTCTTCACTACCGTATAGCGGGAAATATTCGTGGGACAAAATTTTCGCAGATTTCGCAGTTTGCCTAATATCCACGAAAATTTTATCTGCGAATTAGGCGTTCTCGCTGTTCTGTCATGTGACTCTGGCCAGCATCCGTGAAAATTTCCCGCTATACGGTATTTTTTCTCCACTGCTGGTCACACTTCTGTTCATTCTAATCTTTTAGATACTTGATAGATAGATAGATAGATAATTTATTAATTTTGTCAGCCAGCAACACTGCATCTACTGTGGGTTTTCATGCAGGTCCTGGAAAACATACAACACTTTCCATTTGTAATGTACGTTTCCATTATGAAAAGAATCAGGGTTAGGTCCACAAATTTGCAAATCCAAAGAAGCATCAGATGTAACAGTTGAAAGTTCATTGAATAAATTGATTATTGTTATCTGTTTTGTGTTTTGACTATGAAAACATTCTTTTAGCTCCCTTTGATGTTTTTGGGTTTCCAAATTAAATTTTGTGGACCCAACCCTGATTCTTTGCATGCATGATAGACAAGACAGATTTATAACAGAAATGTCTAGTGGGTATAGAGTTTGGTTTAATGTTTGTAGTCTTTTCTGTTATAAATCTGTGTTGTCTATCATGTGTATGTACGACATCTTCCATTTCAATTTAATATACATCTACATGTACATGTCCATTATAAAAAGAATCAGGGTTGGGCCCACAAAATTTAATTTGGAAACCCAAAAAGATCAAAGGGAGCTAAAAGAATGTTAATTAATGTACATTAAAGCAGCACAAGGGAAGATGTTGGAAGAAGATCAAAGCCTACAAAACATTATTAAATCAAACTCTATACCTGGTATAGAGTTTGATTTAATGTTTTAATGTTTGATCTTCTTCCAACATCTTCCCTTGTGCTAGTAGTGGGTGTAGGGAAAAAATCTGTCATTGCCTGGATCGAACCAGAGACCACCGTTATGTACCACTCTAGTCGGCCTCTTCAGCCAACAGCACTCCCCAATTCTTCTCTCCCATTCTTGATCTTTGTGAGGTTTCATGCACTATATCCTCTTAAGCCATGTGTTGGCAGCCATTTCTCATGATCACATTTCACCTCTTGAGGTATTTTACAATCTGAAGGCCCTTGGATTCCTTTCTTCCTCTCACCTTTAGAGTTTATAATAATATTATTGCAAATGGATTTATTTTAGTAGGAAGTTACCTATATTTTTTATCTAAAAGTATTCCCCAATGGCTATCTGCAAACACGGGGTGAGCCAGTCCAGAATGATCACATTTCACCTCTTGAGGTATTTTGCAATCTGAAAGCTAATAGAAGGTGCTTAATAATAAGGTGCTTAGATTCCTTTATTTCCTCACACCTTTAGAGTTTATTATAATATTATTGCAAAATGGGTAACTTTATTTTAGTATAGGAAGTTACTTATAATTCAATTCTTATCTGAAAGGAAGTTACTTACCGTATAGCGGGAAATTTTCGCAGGACAAAATTTGCAGTTTTCACAGTTGGTCTGCAAAAATAAAATCTGCAAATTAAGTATAATGGTGTTCTAGTTCTGCACAGTGAGCCAGCATCTGCGAAAATTTTATGCAGGAAGTTTCATTTTTGGAGCCATTGGCGAAAATTTTGTCCTGTAAAAATTTCCCACTATACGGTATAATTCAATTCTCATCTAAAATTATTCCCCAACAGCTGTCTACAAACACTGGGGTGAGCCAGTCCACAGTCCATGGACTGGACTATGGACTATGTGACATACCACAGAGGTCACCAGATATTATAATGGTACATGTATATCTAGTCATATGTTATACTGGTATGTTGGACCCTATACGTATACATGTATGTTTGTAAAAATTCAAATCCAGCATATAGGTTGATCCGCCTGGAGTAGCAGGACTTGCTCAACACTTCCTACATTACACTTGTGTGTGTATGCATCATCAGGTACACATTCGTGGGAGACTCTGTACACACACCACCAGATATTGTCCTCTGTAATCAGCATTCAGTTAAATCAGAGGCACAGTGAAATTCAGACTGTACTGTAAAATCCCCACAATCTGACAGGCACTGGTTTCCTGTATTTGGTGATGGATCATCAAGGCTACACTGCCCCTCTAACTGCTCTCTCTTCTCTTTACAGGCTCGTTCTCTGGAGGTAGAGAAAGAACCAAAACCTAAAAACTATATCGGTCTATCTGTTCTGAACACGTTCTACTGTTGTCCGATATTGGGGTTTATAGGTCTCTACAAAGGTTATCAGGTATGTCATGAGATAGTCACCAGTCACACACACATAATATGCATACACACGCCCCCAAACACACCACACACGCACACACACACACACACACACACACACACACACACACACACACACACACACACACACACACACACACACACACACACAATACACTTCTCATATACCCTATTTCTGCAGGTTAACAAGCTTTATAAGAAAGGAAGGTACAGCGAAGCGAAGAGAGCATCAAAGCAGACCAGAGCCCTCAACACTACAGGGTTTGTGGCTGGTGTAATGCTGGGGATCTTGATTGTTGTGATCAAAGTACTCTGGCACATCTGCACAAATATCAATAAGGAGTGAAGTCATGATAGCTCCATCAGACCAGAGGGTTCTACTTATTAATTACATCTTCATCTGCGTACTTGTCTCACTCCAGACTGTACATTGTTGGTCCATGCTGCTTATAACACTTGTGTGTACTATAATACTATTATTTTTGTATCAAATTATATTATTCTAGTAAGGATAATATATTACATTTACTATATGGTTATAATAATTATAATACACATATGTGAGAATATGACACTGTCCAGATGCAATTGTCTGATCATCAAATGTCTATAGCATTCCAGAGGTACATTCAGACCCCTCCCCCACCAGCTTGGTGCCAATACATGTATCATAACACAGGGAATACAATATTATGAATGAATACTGCAATTCGTTATGGAAATACATGGGAGATTAATGAGTTTTGGCGAATTAACAGGGTTTTCATGAATACTTATATCGGTACTGGGAAATTGTGGCAGCTCAGAAGGTTTGGTGGATAAAGCAATGGTGAATGGATTGATGAGAATTCACTGCATACCTATATCAATTAGTGCAGCTTCCTTGATGGCTGACCAGCATGGATGTAAAACTTGAGTCTTCATTACATTGCTGTACAACCTGTAGTGTGATCACTGACAGGGTCCACATGAACAGTCACCTCCTCTAGTCCTTAAATGATTGAGTATACTTACAGAAACTTAGTATGGCACATAATCATCATATGTCAGTGTATCATACCAATATATAAGGATAACTAATATTGCTGTTATTGAATAGCTATGTACATGCCTGGCCTCCCAGTGTCCATGGGATACATCATGACATAGCACAAATACTGATACATGTACACCTCCTGGAGGTGCTACCACTGGATATGTTCTATCACCATTCACTATGACCACCCCAGTGTCCATATGACACATAACAACACATGTACATATACTTTTAGCATACATTCTAATGGAGGTGCTATACACCTTGTGGTGACTGGTCATATGAGTCCACATCTAATAATATTCATTATATGCACTACACATGCACCCCTCTGGAGGTGATACAGACCTCATGGTGACCAGAAAGATAACATTTTTGTCCCGGTCACCACAGCCTCCTCAATATCAATTGGGAATTATCACAATTAATAATATGTGAACATGTGGAGTGGAATGGTACAGTGTGTGTTGTCACAGTCACCGTGGTAACAGGAAACAAATGTACAATTCATTATCAACACAATAGTAACATTACAAAAGCATTGACACAATAATGTAAGTCAGGAGTTGTCTACAATATTGTATTTCTCGCTTTGTGAAATATAACCAGTTGAAACATGCAAGTGGTCCATGTAGGCAGTATGGTGTCCCCACACTACACTGGTGGGCGGAGGGCTAGTAGGGGTAGTAGGCATCAGAGGCTATTCCACACATGTTGCCTTTGTTACGAGCAATCAGCACATATCCATCCATACCCCATTCAGTCCCTGTGTGTGTGTGTGTGTGTGTGTGTGTGTGTGTGTGTGTGTGGTGTTGTGTGTGTGTGTGTGTGTGTGTGTGTGTGTGTGTGTGTGTGGTGTGTATAAGATATTAAAAATATAAAATCTGATGTTATACACAGTAACACACCTGAGCACGTCTTTTAGACTGGCACACCCACTGGACACACCCACACTCGCCCAACAATTGGATAGATCCACTAGACACACACACTGAACACACCCACACTCACCCCAACAGTTTGGACAAATCCACTAGACACACCCACTGAACACACCCACACTCATCCATCATTGACAAATCCAATAGACACATCTACACTCACTCACAGTTTAGACAGATCCACTAGACACACCCACTAGACACACCCACACTCACCCCAACTGTTCTGACAGATCCAGTAATCATCCATCCCCATTGATCCGTAGCCGACCACCACTAGAGTGTGGTCCAGGTTATCACTCTTACATTCTGGATCTTCGTAGATACCACTGCGGTACTCTTGGAAGGATGGGTGGCTGGCGTCAATGGCAACCAGGATGGGGTTCAAAAAGATGGAGTAGAGGAGGGCGGTCTCGTTGCCCGGAGGCACACGTTTACCGCCTTCCATGCCCTTCACACCGGAACACGTCTTGTTGGCGCACGTGCCGTGAGACTTGGGGTAGTCCTGCTCCGTGCAGAGACCTCCGATGCCAGCGAAACAGTCGAATATGTTGTACATCAGCTCTCCTCCTCCACCTCCCTTGCTACAGCAGTCCACAGCTTCGGATAAACTAAGTGGAGGCTGCAATTTTCCGCTTGGAATTGCAAAGAAACTCTCCGCAGCTGAGACGGCGTCGATCACCAACGAATCACCTATCTGTCCTTGATTTCTCACCGGAGGGACGACTCCCTTCTCTCTCCAGTCGAAGTCCTTTGGTATCGGAGGCTGACCCTCGACCACGCACACCACAAGAACTAGAACGAACAGACGAAGCTCCATCATCTCAAACACGAACAATCTACTGCTGGTGTCATGTGACTACCGTCACGTGAACATGTTGGTGAGCAAATGGCAGCTGAAGATGGCCCCGCTAGACTACCTCCCCACACCTAGTATCCATGCCTGCACTGTCTGTTGGTATTTTCGTACAATAGTAGCTTGAGATTGACCGGTCTGGTCCATGGAATGTGTAGTTGGTGCTCACTGTCAACTACAACCTACTAATATTGTGGACGTGGAGTGTGTAGGATCTAAGACATCATTATTGGATGTGGTATTTATATACATTACCTACACTAAATCATAGGATTAAATTGATATGACATTATATTGTTTATACTAGTAATCCATAACCATAGCCATATACTGATATTACATAGACATGCTGCTACCTGGAATATTATATACTTGACTATATGTAACACTGTTCAGTCAAACTATTATATTAAATGGAATATGAATTACTTCCAATAAACTTATCAAATGTCATTTGACCATGTACATACAAATTGTTGATAAAACACTCAAAAGTAGTAAAGTTCAAAAGTGTTCAGTGAGGACTGTTTGGGATCCTTAGGATCTGTATAACCACCAATAACTACAAATGCTGAACAACTAACTGACAACAAACATGGTCTACAACAAGCTACACTACAGTGCCCGACATTGGACCATTTGTTTACACTTGAATCAAACACTGAAATGATTGAGGATGGGTTGTAGGAACTGTCACGACCGCCCACCACTAGCGGGTGATGACTGGTTGGTAACAATCCTGAACGATAAAATGGTGTTTCCTCTACTTCTGTCCACTGGCATTGTGGTGGATTGTCTTGTACTTTTTGCTCGGCAACAGTCTGGTCAAGGACACCGAGTGGGAATTTGAATATTCTATTGATAGGACGGTCAGGACGATCCCAACCACATGCAATGTACACATGGCCATCACAAGTTGCTGTCTTCATTGAACACATTGGAATAGGGAGTTTCAATGAATGTGATGTCGCCCACTGGAGGGTGGCTGTGTTTAGGATGTCTACAGTGTTGAGGACAGACTTGCTTTCAGGAGCTAATCCACCAAGTACAGCGACCACATTACCCGATTGAACTACACCAGGTCGACCACGTTCAGTAGGCATTGGTGGTATGGTCTTCCTCCATTCCTTCTCCTCTTCATGCCACGACCAGACTTCATTGGTGATCTTCCCTGTTGATGCATCTCCTCCACCAATCAATGTGAGCTGTCCGTTAACGACTGCAGATTCACTGTTATAAACTGGAGAAGGTGGTAAGGTACTCCAGGTACCTGTGTTGATGTCATACGCTTGTACTAAGAGAGCTGATTCCACATCAGGACAGGCTCCTCCAGAAACATACAAAGTGTTACCGATTATTGTAGCAGTTGCATGATAGGTAGGAATAGGAAGATCGGGTAGTTTGACTGAGTGCAGTGTTGAGTTGTCTTGTAAGAGTAGATCACTTCTGAGGATCTGTAGTGAGAGGGAACAAGAATCCATAGAGTAGTGATAGTGCGTGTAGTATTTCTACCAGCTAGGGTTCAAGATAGTGTTCACTACATCACATGTACATTGATGGGAATGTATATATGTGTTAGTGTATATGTACATCAGTACATGCGGATATGCACACTTGCTATACACCTTGCATGTGTTCACATGTGTGAGTGGATCTGAGCAAAGAGTCCACTACACAGTCAGCTGGAGGAATCACTTGGTGTCATGTGGGAATAAATCTGAATAATTACCACATGTTACCATATATGGAAGTATACAATGGAGGTCAGGTCAGACTACTGGTGTAGGCTTCCAATGTTCAACTTCAGTTGGTTGGGACTCATCACATCTTGTACATGTGGACCCAAGTCACATAGCACTTGGATATAAAGACCCCTTATCAGTACAGACCACAGAACATCACTCCAGAAGTCATCTCTGTACACAGGTTCCACTGTACACTAACAACCTGTTGAGATGTACCCACATAACCTCCGTTACCTCCACGATCACTACATAGTGACTGATTGGAACATCATCATATCACACACACACTATGTAGGGATTGGTGTCCAGAGGTTATGTGTACCATCCACAGCAGGACCAGAGGAGGAGAGATGAACTACTATAAAAGACTCACTTTAAGATCTTCCTTGGACAGTTCTGCTTTCAGCCTCTCATTTACAAATGATACCATCACAGAATGTACCTCTTTCATGTCTGGTCTCTTGTGACAGTCTTCATCCAAACAACGAATGATCGATGGCTTCAGTGGATGGTTGTCAGGGAGCTTAGCGAGATCTCGAGCACGGTAGATAGGAATATCCTCACCCATTCGAAAAGATGGAGGTTCTTGAGTGGACACCTCCAGCATCACAACTCCGAAGGAGAAGGTATCACCTTTATCAGAGTAACAAAGATAGTCACCCAAACACTCTGGAGGCATGTAAAGCACACACCCTGGAGCTACAGTAGTCAGGTATTGGATTTTGGATGGACGATATTTAGCCTGACCAAGGTCGCTTATCTTCACCACGCTTCCATCTTCATTTAGAAGGATGTTCTTGGTGGTCACATCACGATGTAGAATCTGTGGATCATGTTGATGTAGGAACAGCAGTCCACAGGATACCTGCATGAGTGAAGAGGAATGACGTTCATGAATGAACACACACACACACACACACACACACACACACACACACACACACACACACACACACACACACACACACACACACACACACACACACACACACCTACACACACACACACACAAGAATAGTTCCCTCTCGACTCACCTGATAGCATATATCCAGCTGTTTCTCCAGAGGAAGGGATCCTTTGTGGGTTTTAAGGTACTTCTGCAACGTTTGGTACATCAACTCCATCACTAAAAGAACGCTGTCTTCTTCGTTGAAAACTCCTAAGAGTTCCACAACGTAAGGACTTTTGGCCTTCTCCAACAATTCGCATTCTCTTCTGAAGGTCTCCAATATGCCTTCAAGCGCTTCTTGGTTGTGTTCGGCGTAGTCACGGAATATTCGATGAAGTCTCTTGATAGCTACTGGTCTCGTTCCTAGCGTTCCTTCGAGTATTTCTCCATAGGCACCTCCTCCGATGACCCTTCCTTTACGTAACTGATCAGGTCGAGGAGCGAAACACAAGAGTTGACCCATTCTGGTACAAGCCCTACTCCACACGCCCACGTCTCATCACGTGCTATCACGTGGATATTCCGTTGGAGTACCTCCCCCAAACACCTCCCTCTGTTCTAGCACACTGGACCCAAGTATTGAGATATTCCATGCTATATCCGTGGACTAACTACCTGTTCAACAACTTGGCTCTTCAACTATCCAGTACATGACCTCAACTACCTACACTGACACCTCCACATGAACACCACCTGACTACAGAGACCATCTTGTCCAGGTCCACTGTGTGGTCTTCATAGACAGCTGGTTCTACTGTGAATAATTTAATTAATAATTACATTGCATTAAAATGGAATTGAAGAGCTGCTTGTTTTTTTTCTTTGGCATCGATGTACTGCAAATAACAACAACACATGTCAACAAACTGATAAACAAAGATAAAGTGAAGTTGCTTGCTCTAACTTTGGTCACAGTTCCACTCCAGACAACACCTACAGTACAACTTGCTTAGTAGGTACTTTGAAGGGAACACCAAATACGGATGTACTTTTTATCAGAGATACCTGGTCCAGGAGTGTGTACTGACCAGGAGTGTGTACTGACCAGGAGTGTGTACTGGCCAGGAGTGTGTATTGACCAGGAGTGTGTACTAACCAGGAGTGTGTACTAACCAGGAGTGTTTACTGACCAGGAGTGTGTACTGACCAGGAGTGTGTACTAACCAGGAGTGTGTACTAACCAGGAGTGTGTACTGACCAGGAGTGTGTACTGACCAGGAGTGTGTACTAACCAGGAGTGTGTACTAACCAGGAGTGTTTACTAACCAGGAGTGTGTACTAACCAGGAGTGTGTACTAACCAGGAGTGTGTACTTACCAGGTCTTCGTCTGCATATTTGTCTCATTCCAGACCGTACATTATTGGTCCATGCTGCTTATAACACTTGTGTGTACTATACATAATCTTTTTATTTTGTATGAAATGTTATAATTATAATATAATACTAATAAACATAATATATTCAATTTGCAATTACTATACTATTATTATATAGGGCTGTAATAGTTATAATACACATATGTGAGAATATGTTCACATGCAATGGTCCAGTCAACGTATGTAGCATTCCAGAGGTATACATTCAGACCCCTCCCCCTCCAGCCTGCATGGTGCCAATACATGCATCATAACACAGTGAATACTCGTTAATCCACTGCAATTCGTTTTGTGATATAATGACAATATTATGGTAGATCAGTGAATGAGATTGACATGTCCGGAGTACATAGGACGCACAATTAGCTGTGATCAGATGATGATCCTATCACACTCCTGACCTGGATGGTTGTAACTGCAAACGGATGCCATTAATTTGATCGTCGACATTGTGACGCGTGGCTCGTGCGTATATATGGCTTGCCATGCATGCATGCGTGACGCGTGTACAGCGCACTCTGGGTATATTAGAACCGAGGTTTAATTCTAAGATTCAATTCGAGGTTTAATTAAGATCAGGCGACGACTCTATCGAAGAATATAGCTCTCAGTCCAGGGAGAAAATGAGCAAAGGTTCCATCCATGATTATAGTAATCAGGATAGCACATAAAGTTTAGGAAGTCGTATTCCGGTATATCAGGGACTGAATATAAGGCCAAATTCTTCTTTTTGTGTAGATCTTGGCGACTCGACAACAAGCTCCCATTCTCCCTCGTATGAGCTTCTTCCTCAGAGCGAACCTACCCCTTATGACGCTGCGCCTCAGACGAACATGCAAGAGTACCAACCAGCTACTGGAGGACACTCGGGTGGATTGAATGTCACTACGGTCACTGTACAGGTGTGTGTGTGCGTGCGTGCGTGCATGCGTGTGTGTGTGCACGCATGTATGTGTGTCTGTGTGTGTGTGAGCACGCTTAACCAACTTGGATCATTTGCACTTGGAGCTAGGGAGTTCTAGTAATTAATCTGTACATAGATGTGGTTACCGTTATTAAATAATTCTGTTCTCAATAATATAATTGAATCTGAGGGATTCTGAGGAAACCGTTAAATTGATATGATATGGTCCAGTGTTAGTACATCATTCTCCAACTTTCTGAGCACACATCATTATTCAAATCAGGGATAAATGTGATATATAGAACAACCAAAGCCTCCGGATTCAACACAGGAAAGCAAATGATATATAATGTCGTGTGAAAATGCTATCCTGGCAAGGCAGGGGCGAAAAATATCTCCTGGACCAATGGTAATCTCTAGTATATGCTTCATTTACAATGGGCAGCAGTTTGCAAGTTAGCATAGGATTCTCTTTTCTCGACATTACCAATCTTCATTACAAGCCACCATTCTTCACTATTTTTTCCCCACTGCTGGTCACACTTCTGTTCATTCTATTCATTGTCGCTGGCAATCTTCTAGATAGATAGATAGATAGATAAATAGATAATCTATTAAATTAAATCTTGTCAGCCAGTAACACTGCATCCACTGTGGGTTTTCATGCAGGTCCTGGAAAACATACATACAACACCTCCCATTTGTAATGTACATTTCCATTATGGAAAGAATCAAGGTTGGGTCCACAAATTTGCAAACCCAAAGAAGCATCACATGTAACTGTTGAAAGTTCATTGAACAAATTGATTATTGCTATCTGTTTAGTGTTTTGACTATGTACACATTCTTTTAGCTCCCTCTGATCTTTTTTGGGTTTCCAAATTAAATTTTGTGGACCCAGCCCTGATCCTTTTATAATAAAAATGTACATTAAATTGAAATTAAAATAGGCTTGCATATTTGTGGACCCAACCCTGACCCTTTTCATAATGGACAAGATGTTGTACATACACAATAGACAACACAGATTTATAACAGAAACTATAGGTATAGAGTTTGATTTAGTGTTTGTAGGCTTTGATCTTGTTCCAACATCTTCCCTTGTGCTGGCAGTGGGTGTAGGGAAAAATCTGTCATTGCCTGGATTAGAACCAGGGACCATCGTTATGTATCGCTCTAGTCGGTCTTCTCAGCCAACAGCTCTCCCCAATTCTTAATTTAATATTATTGCAAGTGGTGTATTTTAGTAGGAAGTCACCTGTATTTCTTAATATCTAAAAGTATTCCCCAACAGCTATCTGCAAACACTGGGGTGAGCCAGTCCATAGTCCATGGACTGGACTATGGACTATGTGACATATCACAGAGGTCACCAGATATTATAATGGTACATGTATATCCGGTCCTATGTTATACTGGTATATTGGACCCTATACGTATACATGTATGTTTGTAAAAATTCAAATCCAGCATACTATGATATAACACACTATTAGGTTGATTCAGTGGGAGACTCTGTACACACACCACCAGATATTGTCCTCTGTAACCCAGCATTCAGTTAAATCAGAGGCACAGTGAAATTCAGACTGTACAGTAAAACCCCCACAATCCGACAGGCACTGGTTCCCTGTATTTGATGACGGATCATCAAGGCTACACTGCCCCTCTAACTGCTCTCTCTTCTCTTCACAGGCCTGTTCTCTGGAGGTAGAGAAAAAACCAAAACCAGAAAACTATATCGGTCTATCTGTTCTGAACACATTCTGCTGTTGTCCGATATTGGGCATTATAGGTCTCTATAAAGGCTATCAGGTATGTCATGAGATAGTGACGAGCCACACACATACACACACATACACATGCCCCTGAACACACACACACAAACATATTAACACACATCCCCCCGAACACACACACACAAACATATTAACACACATCCACAAACATCCACACATGCACACACACACACACACACACACACACACACACACACACACACACACACACGCACGCGCACACACACACACACACGTACACACACACACACACACACACACACACAATACACTTCTCATACACCCTATTTCTGCAGGTTAACAAGCTTTATAAGAATGGAAGGTACAGTGAAGCAAAGAGTGTGTCAAAGCAAGCCAGACTCTTCAACGCTACAGGGTTTGTGTTTGGTATAACACTGGGGATCTTGATTGTTGTGATCAAGGTACTCAGGTACATCTACACATATATCATTGAGGAGTGAAGTCATGATAGCTCCATCAGACCAGAGGGTTCTACTTAATTACATTTTCGTCTGCGTACTCTTCTTACTCCAGATGGTACATTATTGGCCCATGCTGTTCATAACACTTGTGTGCACTATAATACTATTATTTTTGTATCAAATTATATTATTCTAGTAAGGATAATATATTGCATTTACTATAGGGTTATAATAATTATAATACACATATGTGAGAATATGACACTGTTCGGATGCAATTGTCTGATCATCAAATGTCTATAGCATTCCAGAGGTACATTCAGACCCCTCCCCCTCCAGCCTGCATGGTGCCAATATGTGTATCATAACACAGGGAATCCAATTTTATGAATGAATACTGCTATTCGTTATTGAAAAATATGGGAGATTAATGAGTTTGGCGAATTAACAGGGTTTTCATAAATACTTGTATTGGTACTGGGAAATTGTGGCAGCTCAAAAGGTTTGGTGGATAAAGCAGTGGTGAATGGATTGATGAGAATTCACTGCATAGCTATATCAATTAGTGCAGCTTCCTTGATGGCTGACCAGCATGGATGTAAAACTTGAGTCTTCAATATATCGCTATACAGCCTGTAGTGTGATCCACTGACAGGATCCACATGTACTATCACCTCCTCTAGTCCTAAAATGATTGAGTACTCACAGAAAATTAGTATGGAACATAATCATCATAATATGTCAGAGCATCATACCAATATAAGGATAACTAATATTGCTGTTATCAAATAGCTATGTACATGCCTGGCCTCCCAGTGTCCATGGGACACATCATGACATAGCACAAATACTGATGCATGTACACCTCCTGGGGGTGCTACCACTAGATATGTTCTATCACCATTCACTATGACCACCCCAGGGTCCATATGACACATAATAACACATGTACCTATACTTTTATGTGGTGACCGGTCATGTGAGTCCACATCTAATAATACACATGCACATGCACCCCCCTGGAGGTGATACAGACCTCATGGTGACCAGAAAGATAACATTTTTGTCGCCAGTCACCACAGCCTCCTCTAGTCTGTCGTAGCCGACCATTGATCCGCCATTTTATTTTGTTGGGGCGGATCAAGGGTCGGCTACGCCAGACTAAGCCTCCTCAATATCAATTGGAAATTATTACAGTTAATAATATGTGAACATGTGGAGTGGAATGGTACAGTGTGTGTGTTGTCACAGTCACCATGGTAACAGGAAACAAATGTACAATTCATTATCAACACAATAGTAACATTCCAAAAGCATTGACACAATAATGTAAGTCAGGAGTTGTCTACAATATTGTATTTCTCGCTTTGTGAAATATAACCAGTTGAAACATGCAAGTGGTCCATGTAGGTAGTATGGTGTCCCCACACTACACAGCTGGTGGGCGGAGGGCTAGTAGGGGTAGTAGGCATCAGAGGCTATTCCACACATGTTACCTCTGTTACGAGCAATCAGCACATATCCATCCATACCCCATTCAGTCCCTGTGTGTGTGTGTGTGTGTGTGTGTGTGTGTGTGTGTGTGTGTGTGTGTGTGCGTGTGTGTATGTGTTGTGTGTGTGTGTGTGTGTGTGTGTGTGTGTGTGTGTGTGTGTGTAAGATATAAAAAATATTATTAAATCTGATGTGACAGACCGTAACACAATTGAACATGCCCTCTAGACTGACACGCCTACTGGACCCAACCACATTCATCCAACTTTTGACAAATCTAGCTACTAGACACATCCACACTCACTCAAAAATTGGACAGGTCCACTAGACACACCCACTGAACACACCCACACACACACACTGTTCTGTATGACAGATCAACTAAACACACCCACTAGACACACCCACTGGACCCACCCACACTCACCCAACAGTTTGGAAAGATCTGATGGACACACCCACTGGACCCACCCACACTCACCCAACAGTTTGGAAAGATCTGATGGACACACCCACTAGACACACCCACACTCACCCCAACTGTTCTGACAGATCCAGTAATCATCCATCCCCATCGATCCGTAGCCGACCACCACTAGAGTGTGGTCCAGGTTATCACTCTTACATTCTGGATCTTCGTAGATACCACTGCGGTACTCTTGGAAGGATGGGTGGCTGGCGTCAATGGCAACCAGGATGGGGTTCAAAAAGATGGAGTTGAGGAGGGCGGTCTCGTTGCCCGGAGGCACACGTTTACCGCCTTCCATGCCCTTCACACCGGAACACGTCTTGTTGGCGCACGTGCCGTGAGACTTGGGGTAGGCCTGCTCCGTGCAG